>CAUZXS010001429.1:12500-93136 GCA_963585895.1 Sepioteuthis lessoniana | reverse complement strand
TCTTTTTTTTCAGAATGCCTTCTCTTTTCCGGTAAAAGTCCAGCAGAGGTTTGACGCTGGAACTTCCTTCTCCACTTCTGAATTAACTTCTTATAGAAGGTCTATCTTTTGAATTAACTTCTTATAGAAGGTCTATCTTTTGAATTAACTTCTTATAGAAGGTTTACCTTTTGAATTAACTTCTTATAGAAGGTCTATCTTTTGAATTAACTTCTTATAGAAGGTTTACCTTTTGAATTAACTTCTTATAGAAGGTTTACCTTTTGAATTAACTTCTTATAGAAGGTTTACCTTTTGAATTAACTTCTTATAAAAAGTCTACCTTTACCACGGCTTTGACATTAAGCCGGAGCTCCTTTTCTCCAATATGAATTTAATAAATAAATCAATAAATATAATGAAAAATCTGCAATTTTCGTTATCCCTTATTATCTTGCTATGCTTCTCACTAGGCTTAGAGAGTGGCATAAATATCATACAAGCTTATGTCGCTATAAACCGATAATGTACAGATGTCTTACTACCTAAATATTTTAGATATTCTGTATATTTTTCGCAAGTTAAATTAGTTATTAATCCTAATGACTGAGTTGTAATTTTGCTGGTAAAGACGGCTATTGTCTGTCAAGACGTGGTAGACATTATCCTCGATCATATATATATATGTATATATACGCACACATTGTGTACTTAGGCAGTAAATCATTGTCTTGACAGGTTTGGTTGAATACCGTGGATTGTTAATTTTTTAAAATCTTCAAGTGAAGACGTTCAAGTTTTCGCATTAGTCTTCTTACTTCTGAGTCAAGTTGGTAAAGCCACTTCAAATAAATATAAAACTCACTGCAACAAACGATCTTACGCAACCCCCGAAGATGTCCAACGAAATAGTCGAAAGCGCTTAGGCTTTGAGGTTTTTTCTTTACCAACTTGACCAAGGCATCAGAAGACTAGAGAGAAAATTGGAAGGTCTTCACATAAAGATTTTAAAAAGAAACAATTTGCGGCATTCAACCAAACCCGTTTATATATATATATATAATGGGAATACAAATATATATATATTACATATACATAATATATATATATATATATATATATATATATATATATATATATATCGGCCAATATATGTGTATATATATATATATATATTGGCCGATTGAGTATAGTGTTCCCCAATTGTCCGGGAGACCGGTGTTTAATCTCAGTCGCCTCGCTTAACAATCAGCATTACAGTGTAAGGATTAAATGTAAAGTGGAGCAATCCAGGAAATGGAGTTGCGCCCTCCCCAACACCTTGGTGTAGTAGCGGTTAAAAAGGGAGCCTTTGGGTTATCCTGGACGAAGGTTACCAATTTTACTTATATATATATATATATATATATATATATATATATATATATATGGCTAAAATACAAGAAAATTAAAGATTGTATTCCATAATAAATTTATTTCGCTCATAAAAACTCATCAGAAGGATTTCCAATGATGAGCTTGAAAAAGTGAAATAAATTATTATGGAATACAATTTCTAACTATTATTATTATTATTAATATACTTGTATATATATATATATATATATATATATATATATATCTTATAAATATATATATATATATATATATATATAATAGGAATGCAGTCATCTCTCTCTCTATATATATATATATATATACATATATATATATATATATTTACATATTGATAATTCTCTTTCTATCATGAGGTTCCTCAGGGAGCGGTTTATAAACCTAACTCACCCAATGAGACTCGAACTTACTCTTATGGGTTTGCTAGTATAGCTTGCTAACCATTACACCACCCGAGGCACCCTTGCTATTATTTAACCTATACGCTCTGGTATATGGGTATTCATGCCTTTTCTTAGGTTATTATACTAAAAAGTGAACATGATATCACGATTGGAGTTCGAACTGGTTTCTTAGGATATCACAATCCAGGACGTTAGCCTCTACTCCATGAAGATACTCCCTGTACGAAAAATGTCCTAAAAATTATTAGTGATAAGTGTTGAACACACATAAAGTGGGGTTTTTTTTCTATTTTTCTATGCGTCCAATAAATAAGAAAAACAAATAAGTTAGTTTTGCATCAAACTGTTTGACCGACTATAGACAACAACAAAAAAAATACTCGTCCCTCTTATTGATATACATATCACACACACACATACACATATATATAATTTTTAATAGGGTGCCTTCTGACTTCAGTGAAAGAAAAACGGACCCTACAACCTTTCCCCCACCCTGGCAATCATTCATTGTGAGTTTAGCATCAATAATAGCCGCCATATATCAAACAACTTTTATCCGCGCCATTTTTCAGGATGGTGTACGCATGCGTGAATCCATACATTTATATTCATTCACTGTTCAACATTTCTTGGTCAGAATTAAGTTTAAGTTTTGGATCACTTTAAGTATTTGGGCTTGTTTGGTTTTTCTAAATCGAATGCATTTTAATGCTTAAATTTTCGTAAAAAGGATGTGAAATTCATGATATAGCTTTTTAAAACATCAGCAAAACTACCTAACATTATATAACTACATAACATTATATATATATATATATATATATATTTGTTCGGAGAGTGATTAAGTTTTACCAGATCAGATTGGGCATTAAGACAATTGAATGTTAAATTCATTAACATATCATAATATATGAAACGGAAGGTAATAAAGTTTTTCATTATAATTATCATAAGAAGTTTAATTATCTTCATTTCTAACGACTGCAGGCCAACGAAGCCAATAAAAGATTCGATTGTTAGGATGGGAAGTTCTTCTACCTCTTCCATATTCACCAGATTTTGCATCAACAACTTTTTTTTTTATTTTGATCGCTAGAAAATGTCAGAAGTGGAAGAACATTCACAAAGAAGTTGAAATATTTATTTTTAGTGAGGAAAACCTAGATTTCTTTTGACCCAGTCGGCTTGGGCTGCACAATACATCAACAACATCTCTGCAAAGGGGTAAGACCCCCACACACACACAAACAAGTGTCCTGGATATGACACTAAGCAATCTGATGGTGAGGTTCCAGTAATACAGGAGCTTTGGGAAATGTGGAGTACCCCTTTATTACCATCACTCCTAGTTCCACTCTGGCTCGGAGTGGAATCACCTGATTGGATCCTATCTATGGGCCAAATAGAACTAAACTGAATTGTTTGAAATAGATCTGTTTTAAACATTTAAACTGCAATTATCCTAAACTGGATTGTTTGAAATAAAACTGTTTTGATATTTACCTGTGTGTAAACAAAAAAAATGTATGTCTGCTCAACTGAATTGTTAAAAGTAGAACTGTAAATAACCTACAATAGTCGATACGCCATAAAACCAAACTAAACGAAAATGAGTTGTTTGAAATAGAACTGTTTTGAAATTTAATCTGCGTACTTATGTTAAACCGAATTGTTTGAAATAGAACTATTTTTACATTTGACTGTGTGTAAACAAAAAAATTGTACATATGTTAAACTGAATTGTTTGAACTTGAAATGTTTTTATGTATAAAAATGGATTCGACATTAAATAACCTTCAATGGTTGATGTGCCATAAAACCAAACCAAACTAAACGAGATTTCCTTCGATTGGAACTGCAGTCGTTGAAAATGAAGGTGATTTCATTTTCGGTGAGAACATTTGAATAGATCTAAATTGACATCTGTTTTAATATCCACTTTCCGAACATGCTAATATATATATATATATATATATATATATATATATATATATATATATATATATATATATATATATATATATATATATATATATATTAGGAGGTGCTCGTAGTGATAGGAGGTGCTCGTAGTGTAATGGTTATCGTCATAGGAAATGGACACGGCTACACAAGTTCAAATCCTGGACAAGATTGATTGCATTTCACATAGCACTAATACCCTTGGGAGAGGTATGAATCCAATTATTCTCCCTCCAGCTATGGGCAAAATAGTAGGGCAGACTGGGTTCTTCAGCCTTGGTAAGACAACTAGTCTAGGAGAAAGAAAACTCTGAATTCAAACCTGTTAAACTCCACTTAAAAATTGACCTTCAGTCATATCCTGCCCGAGCGGAGTGGTTGGTAAATATGATATATATATATATATATATATATATATATATATATATATATATATATATATAATTTTAGATAAATGTCTCCAATGCCAAAAAGTAAGAAGGAGTCTCCGTATCACAATGGTTTATGTGCTGGACTGCAGCTTGCTAGTAAGCGAGTTCGAACTCCAGTCATGATATTACGTTCTCTTTCGGGCTAATACGCGTGGGGGAGGTATGAAACTAGCTATTGTTTAAATTGAGCCACTACCGTCCTTCATTAAGGACAGTTTGGGCATTAAATAACCCATGAAGGTTATGTGCCATTAAATCAAACCAAACCAATCAATACGAAAATTCTACTTGAGCAAATATTAAAAATTTAGGTTATTAGACTTACAACTTTAAGTTTCACGAAGGTCGATCTTCAGGAGAGTATTATTGATAAAGTACAGATGAAAGCGATTCGATATAAATATAATTCTCTTCGTTATGGAGATAGAAACACTAACCAGACAATTGACTTACGTGAAAGTCGTAATGTGGATGTCCTTTTTATTCTGTATCTTATGTGTGTTTAAGAACAAATCTACATACCTAAAGCACAATCTAAACGCATTCATGTCTGACAGGAATTAGAATTACAACACCTTGACTATGTGCTTCGCTTCATTTGGGGTTAAACGTACAATAAATACAGCTATATTATTGTTGATCAAATATACAAAACAATATATACATAGGTTCCAAAATAAGCGGTTTATCAACAACGGTGAAACCTTATGTACATTACTGTACGCTATTTAAAGCCTATATCATTCTGGAAGTCTTCTGGACTACATCTGAAGTGAATGTATGCGTTTCGGAAAATAGAAGGTTTTGTCAAATTTAAGTCGAACATGAGAAAACTGTTTTTTTCTTTAAAATATTTTCTAATTATTAATTCTTTTTTTTTTTTAAATTTTTTATTCATTTTTTTTTTATGTCATGGTCATTAGGAAATTAATTTTCAATAAAAGTTAATTGTGATATATCGTTTTTTGTTGTTTTGTTTTTTGTTGTTTTTTTTGTTTTGTTTTTTTGTTTTTTTCGTGTTTGCGTGTGTGTTGGGCGGGGGTAGAAGGATGATTTGATTTTCTGTTACATGCTTTTTGGGGTGAGGCTTTCTAGTATTGATGTGATATTGTTTGGTCCGTTTTTGTTTTTTTTTTTGGTTTGTTTTTTTTTTTTTTTACTCTCGCTATTATAGTGAATTTCGTGTCTATGTTAAAGTCGCGGTCAGTTCAGCGGAAATGATGTTCAACCAGGTGTAATTTATAATGTTTTAATGATCTTATTCTTAGGTATATCGATGTTTGTTCTAAAACTAAAAGGCAATTCTGACTTTCCCGTATATTGTATAAAGCAACGTGAGTATTCAAAAAGGTAAATAATGTTTTGAACTGTCACGCTTTCAATCGAGACCAAGACAAGCCAATGAATTACTGGAGTTGATGTGGTAAAACAGTTTGTTTTTACCGTTGTATGGTTGGTAAAGTTTTACAGCTATTATAGTTGGTTTATTTTCGATAACTTTATGGCTCAAGATTTTGTTTCATCTGATCATTTTGAAATATATTTTTAGGTCTACGATAGGCACGGACATATATCTTTTAATTCCTGTCTAACTTTAAAGGTTTCATTGTGGATTAAACATTGTTATGGATATGAAAAAGTAGAACATTAATTTTTCGACTGCTACATATTCATATAATTGCTTCAGAATTTAAATGCAGTAGATGTTGGCCATAAATAATACCTAATGATATCTGTTATTTTTATATACTGTTCTATTAGAAATGATAAAATCCTACCATCTTTGATTAAGCAAGAAAAGTTAAATATTTTAAACAAAAAAATTTGTATGGGTGATTATATATATATATATATGCATATTTACCAACCCCTCCACTTGGGCAGGATGTAACACATGATCAATTTTTAAGCAGAGTTTAACAGGTTTGAATTCCGAGTTTTCCTTCTCCTAGACTAGTTGCCTCACCAAGGCTGAAGAACCTAGTCTGCCCTACTATTTACCCATAGCTGGGGGGAGAATAATTGGATTCATACCTTTCCCAAGGCTATAAGTGCTATGTGAAATGTAATCAGTCTCGACCAGGATTTGAACTCGTGTCACTGTGTCCATTTCCAACGACGATAACCATTACACCACGGGCACCACATATATATATATATATATATATATATATATATATATGTGTGTGTGTGTGTGTGTGTGCTGTTCTTTTTTTTTTCCTTGGTTCAATAGCATATCAACCTTCTTGGGTTATTCAATGCCAAATCCATCCTTTTAGAAGAACAGCAGCGGTACTATTATACCCATAGCTGGTAGGATAAGGGGGTTCATGCTTTCCCCAAGGGTATTTATCGGAAAGTGAACGTAAAAGCGCTACTGGAGTTCGAACTAGCTTACTATGATTCTGCAGTCAATCGCTTTAACCAATGCACCACGAGGACACCCTTCGTCTTTTACTTTTTCTTTTTTTTTTTTTTTCTTCTTTTCTTTTTCTTTTCTTTTACAAAATACCTTCTTTTTTCCCGTAAAAGTTCAGCAGAGGTTTGACGCTGGAACTTCCTTCTCCACTTTTAACTTTTGAATTTATATCTTATAGAAGGTCTACCTTTACCACGGCTTTGTCTTAAATTATTTGTTTTAATGGGTAAGGGCATTATTAAATATTTTTGCACGACGGGTAGGGTTAGATTTCTCGTATTTTTAAAAACTTTTGGCTCGGTGATATATATATATAGTTCGTATGTTAGCCCACTGTAGTCGAGGGCGATCCGAAGACTCCCTTTTCAATAGCCACAAAACCAAGTGTATTGGAGGGTGATACTTCCTTCGCTAGACTGCTCAACTTACCCTTGATCCGTACCTAATAATGCCGAGTGTTAAGCCAGTACTATTTCCTGAGTCTTTGGTTAAACTCGACCTGGGATTGAAACCCGATCTCATGAACCACTGGCAAACACTCTAACAATAAAGCGTGCTTAATATCGATTATAAAGCATATTTAGATTTAAGTTTGGATATTTTATACACAGTCAAAGGCGCTAGGTGACAGTTCGTCCCTTGCGCAAGTGTTCATGGGACGAAAAGCTACTCTGATGATCGCATTGACGGGAAAATAACTTTCACCAAACTACTTGTCTACGCTATCATAAATTATATCTCTCTCCCTCCCTCCCTCCCTCTGTCTGTCTGTCTGTCTGTCTCTCTCTCTCTCTCTCTCTCAGTCACACACGCACGCACACACTATAAATATATTTATGAACGGGTCAATCATACAAACGCTTTAGGTTGTGAAGGGCTTTTGACTGTATCTCCTGCCATTTTCCAGAATGGCCTTTGCTATTCAACCCAATCGGCTGAGACTGTAGAATACACCGACTGCATCTCTGTAGAGGAGTTAGACCCCCATAACGAGTATTCTGAAAATTACCCTAAACAATCGGTGGAGTACTTCTTTATTGCTATGGCTCACTGGTCCACTCTGACCCGGATTGGTAGTACCTGATAGGGTCCTATCCGTGGATTAAATAAAACAAACTATGTGTGCAAACAAATGGCTGATATTAAATTATGACTGTTATATGGCAATACTTGAAAATATTTAACTGTGTGCAAATAAGAGCCCAGACTAATGTAAGAATTTTATCTATAAAATAAGTTTTAAAATCATATATATACATGATATGTATATATTAACAGAATTTGACATTAAATAATGGTTGATATGTTATTAAACGAAACCAAACAAAACCAAATTTTTACAGAATTTTGACCAGTTTTCATTGCTCTAAGCAATTTATAAATTTATCGTCGAACTAAAAATGCATCTTTAAATGACTAAAAGAAACAACATATTCAACAACAAACCTATCGAAAACAAACGTTTTATTTTATCATAGCAGTAAAGCTTTACCAACCATACAATGGTAAAAACAAACTTTACCAACCATACAATGGTAAAAACAAACTTTACCAACTCTTTAATGGCAAAAACAAACTTTACCAACCCTGCAATAGTAAAAACAAACTTTACCAACTATACAATGGTAAAAACAAACTTTACCAACCCTGCAATAGTAAAAACAAACTTTACCAACTATATAATGGTAAAAACAAACTTTACCAACCCTGCAATGGTAAAAACAAACTTTACCGACTATACAATGGTAAAAAAGAACTTTACCAACCATACAATAGTAAAAACAAACTTTACCAACTATACAATGGTAAAAACAAACTTTACCAGCTATACAATGGTAAAAACAAACTTTACCAACCATACAATGGTAAAAACAAATTTTACCAGCTATACAATTGTAAAAACAAACTTTACCAACACTGCAATAGTAAATACAAACTTTACCAATTATACAATGGTAAAAACAAACTTTACCAACTATACAATGGTAAAAACAAACTTTACCAACCATACAATGGTAACAACAAACTTTACCAACCATACAATGGTAAAAACAAACTTTACCAACTATACAATGGTAAAAACAAACTTTACCAAACCTGCAATGGTAAAAACAAACTTTACCAGCTATAAAATGGTAAAAACAAACTTTACCAACCATACAATGGTAAAAACAAACTTTACCAAACGTACAATGGTAAAAACAAACTTTACCAACTATACAATGGTAAAAACAAACTTTACCAACCATACACTGGTAAAATCAAACTTTATCAACTATACAATGCTAAAAACAAACTCTACCAACCGTACAATAGTAAAAACAAACTTTACCAACTATACAATGGTAAAAACAAGCTTTACCCACTGTACAATGATGAAAACAAACTTTACCAAACATACCGTGCAAAAAATCACATCAAATACATTCATTCTCAAACCTGTCTCATCGCAAATAGCACGTTTAAAATTTACCACAAATGAAATTTTAACAGCCAAAATATCATTTATCTCTTTGAATACACACGTTGTTTCAGGTGCTCATGGTGTGATGGATACAGTCGTAGAAAATAGATCACAGCAACACGAGTTCAAATCCTACACGAAACTGTTCGTTTTTTACATAGTGCAAATACCCCAAGGAAAGGTATATATAGATCCAACTATATACACCCTTCAGCTATGAACAAATAATAGGGTGGGCTAGGTTATTTAGCCTTGGTGTGGCAACCTGTCTAGAAGAAGGAAAACACCGAATTCAAACCCGTTAAACTCTGCTAAAAATATTGACCTTGTGTCGCCTCCTGTTTATGTGGAGGGGTTGGGTAAATATATACACGCGTCGCTTCAAACAAAATACAGGAAAAGCAGGACGGCATTTCAATTCTGGAACAAACATCTATATACATAGAATAAGATTATTAAGGCATTATGAATTACACCTGATTGAACAACATTTCCGCTGAACTGACCACGGTTTTAACAGAGACACGAAACCCTTAACACACACACACACACACACACACACACACACACACATATATATATATATATATATATATATATATCGATTGAAAACAATGTATTCATTGTGTCTAGTAATATAATGAATACTCACTTCTACCATGTTGGATTGTAACCATAGTTATTTTTTTTATAGTTCCATTTCAGTCATTTTTGCTAGTTGTACTTTCAGGTCTAAGACTAATTATTTCTTTGCTCACAAATAGTTTTGAATATTCTTATTCTTTATTTTTTTACTCGCAAAGAGTTTTAAATATTATTATTCTTTATTTCAATAATTTTAGAGAGACGTTCGTCGTGTAATGATCAACATCGTTAGAAATAAACACGGCGACTCGTGTTCAAATGCTAAACGGGGCTGCTTGCATTTCATATTGATCCAATACTCTTCGGAAAAGGTATGGCGACCTATCTAGGAGAAGGAGAACTTTAAATCCAAACCTGTTAAACGCTTAAAAATGACCTTGTGTCACATTCTATATATATATATATATATATTAAGGAGGTGCCCGTGGTGTAATTTTAGGAGGTGCACGTGGTGTAATGGTTATAGTCGTAGGAAATGGACACGGCTACACGAGTTCAAATCCTGGACGATACTGATGGCATTTCACATAGCACTAATACCTTTGGGAAAGGTATGAATCCAATTATTCTCCCTCCAGCTATGGGTAAATAGTAGAGCAGACTGGGTTCTTAAGCCTTAGTGAGGCGACTAGTGTAGGAGCAGGAAAACTCTGAATTCAAACCTGTTAAACTCCGCTTAAAAACTGACCTTTTGTCATATCTTGCCCGAGCGGAGGGGTTGGTAAATATGTATATATATATATATATATATATAGCCATCCACTATATATATATATATATTGTTTGCAACAACCAATCAGATGCGCGGATGAGCGGTAAATAATCGTCCAAATAAATAAAGCCAATTCAATATCCGTTTTTTTTCTTTCCTATGTTGCGTGAACGGTAAGGTGTATCAGAGATTGATCATCTCTGATAGGAGGAGAGTGTGATGTTGGAAGACCCGAAACTCTCCAAGGAACCCAGCAAAACATCACTGACGACACCCTCTGGCTCTAAGTGTATAAAGGCGTATATTTAAAGTATATATATATATATATATATATATAATTCGAGGAAAATAGTGTAAGGATTAGATTATTTATTAATAATCTAAGGAGTAGGAATATCTAGTTGAGTGCTCTATGGCAACAGCTTTCGGCTGTATAATTAATTTCAGATTAAAAATACATCGAAACTCACGTGCAAAGCGAAAACACTTTTTATAGATTTGAAAGACAAAATTCGATTTGGTGGTTTCAAATAAATTTATTTCAGGTCTATGGTTACCCTCTTCAGATGGAGAAAGTTACAGTTGTCTGTCTGAACATAATTTATGCAGGTTTACATTGCTTCCGAGGTAAAGAGAATTTAAAAAATTGTTTTATCCTATTTACCAACCCCTCCGCTCGGGCAGAATATGACACAAGGTCAATTTTTAAGCGGAGTTTAGCAGGTTTGAATTCAGAGTTTTCCTTCTCCTAGACTAGTTGCCTCACCAAGGCTGAAGAACCTAGTCTGCCCTACTATTTACCCATAGCTGGAGGGGGAATAATTAGATTCATACCTTTCCCAAGGTTATTAGTGCTATGTGAAATGCAATCAGTCTCGTCCAGGATTTGAACTCGTGTCGCCGTGTCCATTTCCTACGACGATAACCATTACACCACGAGCACCTCCTTACTGTTTTAATTTTTTAATTAAAGGGGAAATGTTTCTGGTGGAAATATTGTTATATATTATATGTTCATATATTCCGTTTAAAAAAAAAGTTAACCCTATTTTAGAATGTTACTCAATTTTTAAAAAAAAGTGAATACTGAAAAAATTTATAGTGGCTTGAGATTATAAAAAAATATTGTGGCTTGAGATTATAAAAAAAAATCCATAAATCTCTTATTTCGTTGAAATTAAACGGCTCATTGGCCAAGTGGGTAGTGTTCGACAACGGTCCGGAAGACCGGAGTTCAACCCCAGGTCGAGTGATACCAAAGACTTAAAAATGGTACTTGATACTTCCTTGATTAGTACTCAGCACAGTAAGGTAAGGATCAAGGGTACAGTTGAGCAATTCAGGGAAAGGAGTAGCGCCCTCCCCTACACCTCAGTGTAGTAGCAATCGGAAAAGGAGCGTTCAGGTGGCTCTCGACTACAGTCGCCAAAAACTACAAAGATTAGATAATATAATCCGTGTGGTTTAAAAATAATAAATCAATGTTAATATTTATCTACTAAAAGTATATTTTGAAACGTAACGTAAAAAATGGCTTGTTATGTATTTTAGGAAGAATTAGCATATCGATTGTTAAGTTAACCGTAATAAGTAAAAGATTCATATGTAATAAATATTGTGTTAATGTGTCAAACAATTCTTAACTTTTAATATAATCATTAAATTAAAAAGCTGTTTCAAATGTAAATTTATTTAATCGAGTTGTTAACGTACCTAAAAATAATGGAAAGGAAGATTTACGCCACATTTCTCAGTTATTTATATACGCACACACACTCACACACACACACACACACACATATATATATATATATATATATATATATATATATATATAAGGAAAGCGGTTGGGCACACATTGTAGCTGCAGTCTATGAAGATATTGTTGATTCTATAGAAGAACTTCCATAAGCATTTCGTAGTTATTTTCCATACATTTCAATATGTATTAGAGATACCTTTTAGTGCGATTGGAGATTCCACAAAATTATCTTTACGATGCAAATTACTCTCTCTGTCTCTCTGTCTCTCTCTCTCGCTGTCTCTCTCTCTGTATATATATATATATATAAAATACAAAATATCGATAATATTGTTTGCTATGTAATTAATAAAGAGCACTCAATATCATTGATCAGATTAAGTCTGATGAATGCATTTGCCATATATATATATATATATATATATATATATGTACGGCCTAAATTTAGCAAACATTATAATCAATATTATATATTTATATGCATATATATATATATATATATATATATATAGAGAGAGAGAGAGAGAGAGAGAGAGAGATTGCCGTTCCAATTATACCTGCATTTATAAATAAATATTCTTTTATAAGCCGTACATATATATATTCTTCTATAAGCTATATATATATATATATATACTAATGCACAATCCCGATGATCTCGACCTATAAGGGCCCCAGTATTCCATTAACCGTTAGACTACCTACGCAAGTGAATTCTGTCGAATTAGCAAACGTTTTTGCGTGAACTGGAACCCGAAAAATGCTGCACCAACATAGAACAGATTTCCCCAGAAAACACTTTCTAAACCGCTTAATCGGCTGGAGTTGTAGAATACGCGGACTGCACTTCAGCAGAGAGGTAAAACACCACTAACCAGTGTCCTAGGCATGACACTAAACCATCTGATGGTCAAGCTCTAGTCCTCGAGCTTTGAAGATGGTCGAGTACCCCCTCATTGTCATTACAAACAGGTCTGCTCTGAGCCGGAAGCGTAGGTCTTATTTGGATCCCATCTACGTGTCAAATAGAATAGATGGGTCATTTCCTATAATTGAAACTTTTAATGGCGTGCAAACAAATGATTAATATTAAATAGAATTACTAGTACTGGAAAAATACTCGAATCCATCCAGTGCGTGCAAATTATCTCAGGCTTGTTCAAAAAAATGTTTTGCAAATCAATATATATATATATGTATATATACCGGACATTGGCATAATGGTTAGAGTGTTCGCCAATGGTCCGAGAGACCCTGGTTCAATCCCAGGTCGAGTCATACCAAAGACTCAAAAAATAGTACTTGATGCTACCTTGCTTAGCACTCATTATTATAAGGTAAGGATCAAGGGTAAAGTGGAGCAATCCAGGGAATGGATTAGCACCCTCCTCTACACCTTGGTGTAGTAGCAATCGAAAAGGAAGCCTTCTGGTTACACTCGACTACAGTCGTCAACTTTACTTTTACTTATATAAATATATATATATATATAACTGGAACAAAACTCAAGCACAGTTAAAGTGCCATTATAAATTCATTTCATTGAAGAAATATTATCTTCGCCTCATCAGATGACAATACACGCTTCTTCGTCGGAATAAATTCGTAATGGCACTTAAAGCGTGGTTCAGTTTTCATCCATTTACATTATATACGTTATGTTTTTGAGTTGTCTTATGTATGTCCTGAAAACCATATAATAATAAAAGCCATACATCGAGCTCTGTCATAGATTTAGATGAAATCCCTCATATATTCTATAAATGAATATTCCACACCCATAGTCTTTGGACACCTACTGGATATATATATATATATATATATATATATCGTTTTATAGCAATAATAGAACATTTTACAGCATGCAAGGAAATGGCCTTTGGCTTGTCAAAACTGTTACCTACAAACTATTTGTTTACAAATCATAGGAATTTGATATATACATATATACATATATAACTATATAACAATATATATATACATATATAAACAGTAATTTTCATATAATAACCCTCAAGGGTTAATACGCCCTCAACAACGACCAAAGCAAACATCCGTCACGTTTATAATTTAGAAGTTCCCCAGCTCCTAGACCGATTACCCTACTAAGTCTAGAGAGCCCAGTCTATCCCACTATTTTACCTATAGGTATTTAATATATATATACGTGTGTCTGTGTCTCTATGTGTTTTCATGCCCCGTCCTGCTCTCAAGCTACATGTCTCTTTTCCCTCGCTCCTCTTTCTCTCTCTCTCTCTCTCTCTATATATATATATATATATCCACACACACACACACACACACACATATATATATATATATATATTTGTGTGCACATCTGTGTGGGTGAACACGTCTTTATATGTGCGTGTTTGTGCATTGATATTTGTCTGTGTGTGGCGGTATTCAAAAAGTATCCAATTCTGCCTAATACAAAAGTCAGTAATTCAATGGCGTGAGTTAAATGTTTGTATTTATTCGCTTTTTTCTATGCGGACGTTTGTTCTTTTTAGCTCGGCCGTTAGTTTGAACGGAAGAGAGAGCCACTTCTCACGTTTTCTCTAATTGCCGGGTTTTCTGACTAAAGTGAAAAAAGAAAAGAAAAAAAAAAAGAATGAATCCTGCAATCTTTTCCCGAACCCTAACAATTGTTCATTGTGCAGTTATCGTCAATAATAGTCGCCCCATATAACACACCTTGTGTGCGCGCCAATTTTTTTAACTTTGTGCGCATGCTTGATTCGATGCGTTTCAACGTGTCTGCGACTTCACTATTTTTTTGTCGTATTTTGTTGTTTTGTTTTGTTTTGTTTTTTGTTGTTTTTTTGTGAGCAAGACTAAGTTTGAATATTTGAATACTGCACATAGTTTTTGATATTTCTTTCTTTTATCTTTTAATGTTTTCATGTATTTATTTTGTTTTTATGCTTATTTTTTATTTTATTGATTTTTTTCCAAAAAAAATTTGCGACGAGTGCCTAAGAATATAGTCTTGCTTTCCCAAAACACTTTTTACTGTAAATATTTTATAATTAAATGAGAATAAGGAATTCTTCATCATTTTTCTCTTTATTTTTAATGGCTTTTAGTCGACAAGACTTTTATCTATCTATCTATCTATCTATCTATCTATCTCATTCTTTTAATTATCTATCTATCTATCTACTTGCACGAATTTTTAAAAAATTCTATTTCTTCTGATTGATAATTTCTACTTGGTAAACGAAAATTATATTTTCTTGATAAATGCATTTCACTTGTTTTCTATTTCCTTTTTATCTCTGTGTGTCTATTTCCTTATTTCTTCCATTCATTCCAATCTATCTATCTATCTATTTATCCAGATCATTCTTCATGGCGATAGCTAGGGGTAACTCTTATACTTGTGACTCATTGTTTTTCCAACGGTAACTACAATAAACTTGGCTGACTGATTGGGCGATGCCAATTTCTGACTTTCCGATGGAATATATGACGGGATTTAAAAAGGACTTCTAAAACATTAAACTTAATTTGACATTTCTACATAGCAGCACATCAAAAATCTAATTTGAAATTCAAACTTCCTCAACATTTGCTGCCCCAGTTGGCTGGGCAAGGGGGCTGAACATAAACACTGACTGCACCTCTGCAGAGGGGTAAGACTCCTCCAACAAATATCATGATAAGACACTAAGCAATCTAATGGTGAGGCTTCAGTAATGCTAGAGCTTTGAGGAATGTGGAGTACCCCTTCATTGCCATCGCTCCCAGATCCACTCTGGTCCTATCTATGGGTCAAGTAAAATTGTTTGATATTCAGTCTGTGTACTTATGCTAAACTGAATTGTTTGAAATAGAACTGTTTGATTATTTATCTGTGTGTAAACAAATGACTGATGTTTAAATAAATTGCTAGTGATACATAACTTGGAATCATTTAACTTTATTGACACCAAAACTGAATTGTTTGAATAGAACTGTTTTTACATTTAACTGTGTGATAACAAAAATTGAATTTAAACAAATGACTGTGTATAAACAAAATACTGTGGACTTATGCTAAACTGAATCGTTTGAAATTAAGTGAAAGCATTTAACAAATGAGCTCAGGCTTGCATAAAGATGTTATCTACAAAGTGTGTTTAGAAATGATCTATTTAATATAAGTATAAAAAGGATTTGGCAGTAAATGACCTACAATGGTTGATATGCCATAAAACCCAACCAACCAACCAACCAACCTTACTTATTAACTTTTGCTTCAATCGAAAATAACCTCTGTAAAAAATAAATCTCTGGAGCAAAGCTTGGGGAATGCTAGTGGAGCCGAGGCTATTATATACAATGTATATATATATATATATACATATATATATATATATATATATAGTGTGTGTGTGTGTGTGTGTGTGTGTGTGTGTGTGTGTGTGTGTGAACGTTTATACACACATTGCATGTAATATACACGCAAACATACACACACTATAAGTACATCCCATTGAAATCTCTATGTAAAAATATAATTCTGTCTCAACTCAAAAACGCCCCGATTTTAAAATTCTTAATGGAATACTATGCAGAAAAATCGGGTATTTTTTGGTATTACTTTGGTATTACTTAAACTTTATCAACAAAAATATGGATATGCTGCAGTTAAAAAATAAGTATAATTTCTTGTGGAATTTAAGCACGAAGAGTTTCTAATAAATAATACTTAATAATATCCGTTTTGTTTATATATTGTTCTACCAGAAATAATGTCTTTGGTTTAAAAGAAATTAACTAAATCTGTTTTTGCTTGTCTGGAGTTTGTGCCCTTCATTTTGTTATAGACGAAATATATATATATACATATATATATATATATATATATATATATATATATATACGTGTGTTTGTGCGTCTGTGTGTGCGTGTTTGTGTGTGTGTGTGGTTTTCGCAGATTTCGATCCGGTTTTGTGGTGGATGGTTGATGGTATCCTGTCACTCTTTCCCATGGTAGAACGACAACTAACAAAACCGATTGCCAATAAAGGAAAGTGAAGAAAGTCGGAGAATACAGCGGTCGTAAAATTATGTGTACAACACTCAAGATAATAGTTCACAATATGTTGAGAATAGATAGATAGATAGATAGATAGATATGAACATACTGAGATTGATAGATAATTAGATAGATACTTTCTCAAGGGTATTTGCCCGAAAGTGAACGTAATTGCGCGACCGGAGTACGAACTCGCTTACTACGATTCCGCAGTCCATCGCTTTAACCATTACACCACGAGGACACCCGCTTCCCACATTTGAACGACCTCTTGCTCCAAAATCGTATAAATGAATATATATATATGTATGTATGTGTGTGTGTGTGTGTGTGTGTGTGTGTGTGTGTGTGTGTTTAATTAAATAATAAAGACATATTTTATCTATGTAATTTTATTAGGATCCTTTCAAGATTCCTGATAAGTGTCTTGGTTTCAGGTTGGAATTGGTGGATGAATTTACCAAAATTGTCCCGAGCGCTTTCAGACCTTTCATAGGCCATCATCAGGGGTTGTTTGCATGTGTAAAGAGTGTTTTTAATGAGTTTTGAAAGTTTTTAGATTTTTTGAACGTAACAAAATTACGAATACGCAGAGTTGGATAAAACTGATATGCTGATGAATTTAAAAAACAGAACGCTATCAAAGCGCTCGGGACAATTTTGATACATTCATCCACCAATTCCAACCTTAAACCAAGACACTTATTAGAAAACTTTAAAGGATCTTAATAAAATTATATAGAAAGAATGTGTCTTTATTGTTTGATAAAACATACTTAAATGAAAGACTGCTGCCTAACCACACACACACACACACACACACACACACACACACACACACATACACACACAAATATATACGTGGTGCCTTCAATAAGTTTCCGGACTTTTTTGCATAGGCATTTAAATTGTCGTTGACTCTTGAAAATTCACTACGTTATCGCTATACATCTTATGAGATGACTGACCAATTTTTGATATTAGGTTCAAATGAACAGCTACAGCAGGAATTGGAATACACCCTACTAAAGCCTGATTGTCACAGCTGGTGAAGTTCAAAAATGCAATCTGGACTTTAGAAGAACGATATGCAATAAAATTATGTTTTAAACGTGGAAAAAATGCCATAGAAACGTATGGAATGCTTCAGACATCTTTTCGACCATCTTGCATGAATCGAGCATCAGTTTTTAAGTGGCATAAGAGATTGAAGGAAGGCAGGGAGTCTGTAAGGGATGATGAGAGGTGTGGGAGGAGTAAAGAAGTCAATAAATCAGAGTTGATTGGTCAAATGGTTAGGGTTAGGGTTACTATGATGAGGTTTTAAGGGAGTTCAGGAAGAGATTCCTAGAGAAGAGGCCAACTCTCTTCAAATCGGGTCAGTGGCATTTTCACCTGGACAATACACCATTCCACAACGCCATCCTTGTCACAGACTATTTGACCAAGATGGGTATCAAGACAGTTCCTCAGCCTCCCTATAGCCCAGACATTGCTCCCTGTGACTTTTGGTTATTCCCAAAGCTCAGAGGCTGTAGATATGAGACAATTGAGGAGATGAAAGAGGCTGTGACGGAGGTCATTGACACGCTCACACAAGAGGACTTCCATGGGGCCTTGCAGAAGTTGTTCGAACGGTACAACAAATGCATTGCAACCGGAGGAGATTACTTCGAAGGGGACTAGAGTTTCATGTGTGTACTATCAATAAAAGTGTCCATACGAAAAAAGTCTGGAAACTATCGTATGCCCCTCGTATATATATATATATATATATATATATATATATATATATATAAGTAAGTAAAGTTGGCGACCGTAGTCGAGGGCGACCGGAAGGTTTCCTTTTTCAATAGGTACTACACCAAAGTGTAGGGGAGGGCGCTATTCCTTTTCCTGGATTGCTCCACTTTACCCTTGATACGTACCTTATATTGCTGAGTGTTAAGTACCATTTTAAAAGTCTTTTGTATGACTCGACCTGGGATTGAACCCAAGTCTCCCGGACCATTGGCGAACACTCTACCCAATTAAACTCATGGATTTACGACGCGGCTCATTTTTACCGCTCCATAAAAGAGATTTCTTTATAAAAATCATTTTAAAAAATTATCTTCTAATTTCGGGTTGAAACTAGTTGAGGTTTCGTTTTTTTTTAAATAGCATATCAATGTTTGTGGGGTATTTAATGCCAATGCGATCCTTACAATTGTTATATTATTCAACCCACAGCCGTAGGAATAAGGAGGTTAAATACCTTTAACAAGGGTATTAGCTCGAAAGAGAACGCACTAGCGTGACTGGAATGAGAATTTAGCTTACAAAAGTTTTTCAGTGCGATGCATTAGTGAGTCATTCGGTCCCCAGGAAACTAGTTGAGAACAATTCAAAAAATTAATGATTATTAAGAAAATTAATTCATATTTTCTTACCTCATCTTCTGATATAATATACGTACACAAACACAAACACACACACACACACACACACACACACACACACACACACATATATATATATATATATATATATATTAACATGCACACAAACACAGGCCTAATCACCTGGGGCTGTAAAATATACTGACTGCATCTCTGCAGAGGGGTAAGACTCCCCCAACGAGTGTCCTGGATATGACACTAAACAGTAAGATAGTTAGGCTCCAGTAATGCTGTAGCGTTGGGGAATGTGGAGTACACTTTTATTGCCATCGCTCCAAGGTCCATTCTGGCCCGAAATGGTAGCACTTGATAGAGTCCTATCTATGGGTTAGATAGAACTAAAAAGTATACTTATGCCAAACTTAATTGTGTAAATAGAACTGTTTTGGTGTTTACACTGTGTACTTATGTTAAACTGAATTGGTAGAAATAAAACTGATTATATGTATAAAAAAAAAGAATTTGGCATTTGATAGCCTACAATGGTTGATGTGCCATGAAACCAAACCAAACCAAACACACACACACACACACACACATATATATATATATATATATATAAGAAAAAAATGTAAAGACATTATTTCTTTTATATATATATATATATATATAAAAGAAATAATCTCTTTACGTTTTTTTTTCTTTCATCCTCTGCTTTCCCTTATTATAAACATTCGGTGTTAAGGATTAATGTAAAAGTTAATCACACAAAAGACTGATATTCATTGAAAGATTCTACGGCACATAATATGTGAAACTTGGAGTCATATGCCGTATATGACATTGTAACTATTTTAATGCCTTACATTATATATATATATATATATATATATATATATATATATATATAACGTAAGTAAATTTGGAGACCGTCATCAAGGGTGACCCGTAGGGTCCCTTTTCAATAGCTACAACACCGAGGTGTAGGGAAGAGCGCTCCTTTCCCTGGATAGTTCTACTTTACTCTTGATACGTACCTTATAGTGCTGAGTGTTAAGCAAGGTCGCATCAAGTACCATTTTTTGAGTATTCGGTCTGACTCGTCTTGGAATTAAATCCCAGTCTCCTGGGCCATTGGTGAACACTCTACCCATAGGCCAATGGGCCGGTTCCCTCCGACCCGAGAGTTGAACATTCTGGCGAAGGAATTAACGGCTGCCACTCGCGTAATGCAAAGCTCTTCAAATGAATTGAGCTCTGGTATTCTGTAAGGAAAAATGTTAACAAACAAAAGCAACTACATAATGCCTTATAATTTTCGAGCTGACGTAGGTCACCAGAGGCTGAGTGGTATGATACTAAATCTGACTTAAATTTGGGCTGGTTTCGATTCCAGCTTAAAGCGTCCTGCGTTCCTAGCCACACTGAACAGTTGTGGTTCAACGAAAGTGTCTATCTGTGGATGACAATATATATATATATATATATAAAGAAAAAATTCACTTCTTTGGTGTCATCATAGATTTATTTCTGGTCTTAGTGACCATCATCAAATGTTAAGTAAAAAAATTATTTGAGTGTCCCTATATTGCTTCTGGTGAGAAAAGAATTTGAAAAAAATTTTGATCTTTTAGTTAAAATATTTTTAATATATTTTATTGTATTTTTTAATCAAGAACATTTTTACCGTGGAGATATGTCTATTATTTTTTAATACAATGTTTATACATTCCTTTAAAAAAAAAACGTTACCCCTAATTTAATTACTACTGAAAAAAACCCTCTTAATCCGAAAAAATTAAATAGTGGCATGGTACTCATTTAAAATCATAGATAAAAAATGCATTCATACATCCGTTGAAACTACTTTCTTTTATATATATAATAGATAATATATTTCATGTTATCAGGAAATAATAATTCAATATTATATATATATATATATATATATATATATATATATAGAGAGAGAGAGAGAGAGAGAGCGGGGGGGGATCTAATTTTAATTCTGCATATATATGGAATCTTAAATCGACAATTAAATAAATGTATACGCAGAAATTTAATTAACTATATTTCATAAAACTGAAATTCAAATTTTTAAGCATCAAAATCTAAATTTTTTTAAAAACTGAAATAATCATATATTTTCTTTTTTGTTTTTCTTCGGAATAATTAGAATTGTTATAATAATTTATAACACTTTTTGAATTTGCATATGTTATTCCTATAATTTCAGTGGGTGCAGTTACTTCATTCTGATCTCAGACAGAAACCCGCTGGAATTAGACAAAAACTATCCGGTAAAGAGATGAAATATTTCCAGAATGTTTGACGCTGAAAAATATCTTAAAAGAAATTGATATACCTTTAATTAGGGAGTTAATAAAAATATTTCTTTATGAATATTTGAAGTTGACACCCAGTGAGAATCAAACACACTATTCTCTTGATATAATCTTCTAAAATGATTAACAGACAATCACTCACCTATTCGGCTCGTGGAGGCTGCAAAATACACTGACTGCATCTCTGCAGAGGGGCAAGAACCCTCCCCCAACGAGTGTCTTAAACAATCTGATGGTGAGGTTCCAGTAATGCTGGGGCGTGGAAGAATGCCGAGTAACCCTTCATTGCCATCGCTCCCAAATCCATTCTGGCCCAGAGTATTAGCACCTGATAGAGTCCTACCAATGGGTCAAATAGAACTAACCTGAGTAATTATGCTAAACTGAATTGCATGAAATAGGACTGTTTTGACATTTAAACTACCAACTTATGCTAAACGGAATTATTTGAAATGGAACTGCTTTTGACATTGAAACTGTACTTACGCTAAATTGAATTGTCCGAAATGGAACTGTTTTGACATTTAACTGAGTGAAAACAAAAACCTATACTCAAACTAAACTGAATTTTTTGAAATAGAACTGTTTGACTAAAATGAATAGCTTGAAATAGAAATGTTTTTGAAAATTAAACTGTTTACTTATGCTAAACTGAATTGTTTGATATAGAACTGTTTATTTGTATAAAGATGGATTTGGCGTTAAATAACCTACAAAGGTGGATATGCCATAAAACCCAAACAAACAAACTGACAATCACATAACAAACATTTGGCCATTTACTACGCTTAACTTGGGTCAAGGACAGTGAGAATTGAAGACACTTTCACAGGTGTAATGAATAGGACCAACACATACTAACTCAAACCCTCGGCCGGAGAAAAAATTGCTTTGAGGTCTCGAAAGTATGGATTTCATACATTTTCTATGAATAGTACTTTTTTTTAAATTTGCATTTAGTTGAGAGGGGGCCCATTATTATAGATTAGGAATGAGTATCATAGATTCGGATTTGGGGTAGAGCAATAGAATTTAGCCCTAGCTTTGGTAATAGACTGTGAAACCAGTTTGTTAAACCTTCTACCACTGTGAGGCGTTCTATTCTTTTATACATACCTTGTCAAAGTGTTACTCTGTTTCTTATTGCGTGTACTGCTCTTTGTGTCTTTCTTAACCCCACGTGCCGACCGGCAAAATTAACCCCTACCTGAGAAGCCTATATACGCAAGATAACATTCATTCATTGACTCTGCTTTGGAGATTGACAAACACTTGAATTTATAAATTATCCGGAGACCTACGATAAATAGGGAGTCGTTGAAAGGGACATAAATTGTGGGTATATTCACGCACTTGTGCCGTTTTCAATAATCACACAAAGACACGTTTACATACTCCCGGGGTGGTACACGGGAATCACATGACCTGAAGAAAGAGGTGCAGAGACTCTGGAGACGCAATATATCTGAGGTAACAGAGAAACAAAAATTTTTTTTTAATGATATCAAAGGAAGAAATTCAAAATCTTTTTTTAAGAAAATGTTTTCTAAATTATTTCATGTAAAATGAAATAACCTAATCATGAATAGATTATGAATTATTATTGAAATTGGATTTTACTAATTGAGATGTAATTCACAAACAAATTTGTCTTTATTCAGAGATAGTGTATGGAACCCATAGATCTTGCAACTTCAAGAAAGAGGGACTCTAAGCACTGGGGAAGCAAAATTTCTGACGGAAAGTTGTTTTTATTTTTTTCATGAGAGAGAAAATGTTAAAATATTTAAAAAGTATAATTCAAAACTTTCTGCTTACAAAATAATCTCTTTAAAAATAAATGTTCCTAAAAGAATTAATATTGAGCATCTTATTGAAATTGTATGATTATCTAATTTTTGGTAGATTTTGAAAATCGAGGTGTGATTTCACAACTAATTTGTCATTATACAAAACAATATTATTATTATTTACTCCATGAGAGTTTTTCACATCAGTTTTAGTTGATGGTTTTTCATTGGAGTTTGAGTGACAACAAGTCCCCTTAAATCTCCAGGACTCTTCTCATTATTCTGACCGTTCTCAAAAATGCTGTAGTTTGGATGGTCTCCACTCGTCCTCCTATTTCCAAGTCCTCCAGTCCCTTTATCAATCCTTTGGTGACTGTAACAAAAGCACCAATCACGATTGCTATAATTGTCACCTTCATGTTCCATAGTTTTTTCAATTCCCTAGTAAGGTCGAGGTATTTATCCTTCTTTTCACTTTCCTTCAGTTTTATACTGTGGTCAGCCGGGACAGCAAAGTTCACAATTTTGCAAGTTCTCTTTTTTGTTGTTGTTGTTGTTGATTATTATAAGGTCTGGCTGAGATTAGGTGATCCGTTTGTAAGTCAAAGTCCCATAGGAATTTGTGCGTCTGATTGTCCAGGATTGATGTTGGGTTGTGCATATACTATTAGTTTGTATGGTCAAATTTAAATTTCTTGCACATCTTCCAGTTGATCACCTTGCCCACCAAGTTGTATCTCGTCTTATTCTCCCTTCTGTGCTAATTTGCTGCATTCGCTTATCATGTGATTGATCGTTTCATCTATCACCACATAACCTATCGTTTTTCTGTATAAAAAAACTTATCAAGAATAGCCCACCCGTGAAAACTTCTGCGGTAATGTGCAAAAATATTATGTATAAATATAATCCTTACAATCACCATCCAAATAAGAAAAAGGAGGTGTCCTCGTGGTGTAATGGTTAAAGCGATGGACTACGGAATTGTAGTTAGCGAGTTCGTACTCCAGTCGCACTATCACGTTCACTTTTAGGCAAATGACGAGTGGAGACCATCCAAACGACAGCATTATTGAAGACGGCCAGAATACTTAGAAGAGTCCTAGAGACTTGAGGAGACTTGCTGTCACTCTAACTCCAGTGAACAACCCTCAGCTGATGCTGATCTTAAAAACTCTAAAAGAGTATTTAATGATAATAATAATAATAATAATAATCATTGTTGAACCGTTTGATTTAATTGGCGCCTTAAACAGGTATCCTCACTCTGAATCCGAATAAACCTGGGCCTAATGGTAATAAAGGCGTATTGTACATGTCTCAGCGGTCCAGGACAGGAGACTCACTATCAGATATAGTTTAGTGTCATGTCCGGGACACTCGTGGGTGGAGGGAGTCTTATCCCTCAGCAGAGGTGCAGTCGGCATATTCTACAACCTCATCTGACTTGGCGCCATATAACTATGCAAACAAAATCATCATTATTGAATAAAATTATTATCACGTAAGAGAAATTGAAAACGTCAGTATTTACATTCAGAATATTTACTGGAAGCTACAGTTGTTTACCAAGGATAATTATCTAATATTTGGAATCATATAATTGCTTGTAGATTATTGCTGTTAGATAGAAATACTTGCTACCATAAAACTGAATGTAAATATATAACTATAAACAAAATGTAATGGAATATTGAAAACGTCATGATCCTAATCAAGCATTTACAAATTTACAAATGTGGGTATTAAATAACCCATAAAGAGTTGATATGCCGTTAAACAAATAAGCTAAAACAAATATTAAAAAGTTATGCTTACAATCAAGCAATTACAAATTAATCAAATTTTGGCAGTAGAAAACCCATTCGAAGTTGATATGCCGTTATACAAATAAACCATTCTGAAGTGTAAAACATTCGTAGTCACGAAGTTAAATCACGTGACCAAAAGGTTTTATCTGGCTCTAATTGCAATTATTGATGCCGCGTTTCACCGTTAAGACAAGATTTTTTGACATATTGAAAAAGTTTACAGCATTTGAATTAAATAATTACTGTTTGGATAATCAAATTATTTAGGCTAATATCTTTCAAGAACTAAAATAAGTATTGAATTTTATTGAAATAGAATATATATGTATATATATATATATATAAACTCATCATCATCATCATCATCATCATGTCGCGCTCTGCACGGATATCCCTGACCCTCTCTCGCTACCCCTCTCTATCGTCCATTGCTTCCGGTAGGTCTTCAGGACTAGATCCCGTATCGAGCTGGTCGTCCTGCCTTTACTCGTTTATGTGAAGGGGTTCACAGAAGTACTTAAAATCTCACTATTTTTTTTATTATCATATTTACTCAACCCCTCCGTTCGGACAGGATATGACACAAGGTCAATTTCTAAGCGGAGTTTAACAGGTTTGAATTCAGAGTTTTCCTTCTCCTAGACTAGTTGCCTCACCAAGGCTGAAGAACTCAGTTTGCCCTACTATTTACCCATAGCTGGAGGGAGAATAATTGGATTCATACCTTTCCCATGTGAAATGCAATCAGTCTCGTCCAGGATTTGAACTCGTGTCGCTGTGTCCATTTCCTACGACGATAACCATTACACCACGGGCACTTCCTATTTTTTTTTTTTTTTCATTATAGTCTCACTATCAATGGAGAAGTGGAGGATATAATCATCAAATAAAATTTCAAATTATAAATTGGTTTGGTTTGATTTGGAATGCTGGGACGTTGGGGAATGCGATGTGCCCTTTCATTACCATCACTCCCACCTCCAGTCTGACACGGAGTAATAGCTCTTTATAGGGTCCTATCTATGGGTCAAATAGAACTGTTTGACTTAAACTGCGCGCAAACAAATGACTTAGGCTAAATTGAATTGTTTTTAATAAAAATGTTTGATCATTGAACTGCGTATAAATAAATGATAGATATTTAATTGAATTGTTTGTGATACATAGAAACACTTGGATAAATCGTATATATCTAATATATATATGTATAAAGAGGATTTGACATTAAATAATCTACAATAATTGATATGCCATAAAACCAAAGCAAACCAAATCAAATGTATTTAATATATATGTAGAAAGAGGATTTGGCATTAAATAACCTTCAATGATTGATATGCCATAAAACTCAAACTGTTCATCATTCTGCGTTCTCTGTTTTCTGTACCGAGCTCTATGCAAATCTGCACCTCGGAAATTCCCCTATGAAATTCTTAATCAAGACAGAGCATCATAAGTTATATATCAAGGGTAAAGTTGGGCAATCCATTTAAAGGAGTAGCGCCCTCCCCTACACCTCAGTGTAGTAGCTATCGAAAAGGGAGCGTTCGGGTCACACTCGATTACGGTCACTAACTTTACTTATATATATATATATATATATATATATATATACATAGAGTGGCTTACATAAATTCCTGTCTCATACATGCATAATAATTTATTTGTAGAAAAGCCTTATTCTCTCATTACTACTTAATACTGACAATACTGTTCTTATTTTCCGCGAGTTTCTATAACAGGACATTGGCCTAGCGGTTAGAGTGTTCGCCAATGGCCCGGGAGACCTGGGTTCAATCCCAGGTCGAGTTATACCAAAGACTCAAAAAAATATTACTTGATGCCTCCTAGCTTAACACTCAGCATTATAAGGTACAGATCAAGGGTAAAGTGGAGCAATCCTGGGAAAGGAGTAGCGCCCTCCCCTACACCTTGACGCAGTAGCTATCGAAAAGGGAGCCTTCGGATCACACTCGACTATGATCGCCAACTTTATTTACTTCTATAATAAAAAACACAAAATTAAAACAGTATCATTACGCATATGATAATCGTATTTTGTCAATAATATTTTATTTCCAGACCACTGACAATACCGTATTTTTATAATGAATTTCTTTACTAAAATCATGAGCAATGCATTTCTCTAGTAAACTCAATAAAAATGAATAAGATATAACCAAAACGGAGGTTGGAAATGAAATGGAAATCTTTATAGCAGTTACAAAATACAATACTTGCAAGCGGCGTGAAGAAGGTCACCAACCACTTATGGTGAAATATTTACTTAGCATATTACGCTTGTTGTCGTACGCCCCACCAAACGGGCGAGAACGGCACAAGGCTTTTTTTTACAGTGGGTCCGGGAACAGAGCCATAGCCCAAACACGCCCGGTGACTGCAAAAATGCCTCGGGCCCCGTCGGTATTCACCCAAAAAGGTACGCCTCAGGCACCAGTAGATAATCCTAGCCCCTTAAAGACGGTTAGGGCCTGGGAGATGGCGACCCCAGGCTCGAGGAGGGTCGGCCGCGTGATGATATAGCTAGATTTTCCCAGCTTCCATGTCAGGCGGCCTCGACCGAGTGAACGCCGACTTAGCATAATTACCCGCCCTCACAAGAGTGCCCAACGTATTCATGAGGAATGGGACATACCCATTAATGTTCATAGGTAGGGTATATAACAATTACACATAGAATAATTATAATCAGTAAGTAATGATTGCATTATTCCTTGACCACTGACAATCCCTTTCATATTTCTTTTCAAATTATTAAGAATCTTTATCATCATCATCATCATCAAGTCACGCTGACGGCATGGATTCCCCTCACACCCCCTCTCTCTCATCATCCGTCCCTATCGTCCATTACATCCCGGTAGAGTCTTCCAAACTACATCCTGTGTTCGCACAGAGCTGATGTAAATGCGTTCTTGCAGGTCGGCCAACACTAGTGCGCCCACGTGTAGAGCTCCATACTTCTCCATGCTGTGTCCCGCATGTTTTGTTTGTCTTTGGATGGGTTTTGAAATGGGAGGTAAGTGGCCGTTCAGTGGTTGTTTTGTGTTGTGTTGCTTCCTGGATTTGTTCAGAATAACTCGTAGCATTTTTGTATTGTCCCCATCTAACTTTTTCTCAATGCGTTTTATGATTTGATTGTGGATTTGAACTCGAATCATCGAATCCACTTTAACCGAGTCTACGATAATCGTTACGCTACGAAAACCTCCTCAGACAGAGAAGGACACTCTGATATATAATCTGCGAC
The DNA here is from genome assembly GCA_963585895.1 of Sepioteuthis lessoniana. Taxonomy (NCBI): domain Eukaryota; kingdom Metazoa; phylum Mollusca; class Cephalopoda; order Myopsida; family Loliginidae; genus Sepioteuthis; species Sepioteuthis lessoniana. The sequence continues at coordinate 64,333 of CAUZXS010001429.1, read as the reverse complement.
TCCAATAACATCCAACAATGTATACTTTTTCTTCATTTTTAATACAAAAAAAAGTTACCGAATCAAAAACCTCAGCTGACTTGTATATAAAATCTTTTAACGGTAAAAGTCTAAGATTTGGTTGGCTGGTTGTTTGGGTTTTATGGCATATCAGCTTTTGTAGGTTATTTAATGCCAAATCCAGAGAGTTAAATAGATAAACAGTTTTATTTCAGATAACTCAGTTTAGCATAAGTACGCAATCTAGATGTCAAAATAGTTCTATTTCGAGAAATTCAGTTTAGCCTAATTATACAGTTTAAATGTCAAACCAATTCGATTTTAAACAATAGCAAAAAATAGTAAACTCTCGAAACCACGGTTTAGTTCTATTTGACCCATTGATAGGACCCTATTAGGTGTTACCACTGCAGGTCAGAGTGGACCTGAGAGTAATGGCAATAAAGGGGTACTCCGCATTCCCCAAAGCTGTAGCATTAGTGGAACCTCACCATCATATTGTTTAGTATCATTACCAGGACACTCGTTGAATCAGTCGGTGTATTTTACGGCCCCTGCCGACTAGCCATAGAACCTACTGATATATATATATATATATATATATAAGTTTCATCCACACAGAGACTGTTTCATTGTATCACAACTCCTCAGTATGGCTAGACACGTTAATCGCTTCAAGCTGGGGAACCCGTCAAACTTTACGCTAGACTGGCATCTTACCGCTCAGCTATTTCCGTGACCTACGTCAATTCGGGAATTTAACGCATTTTGTATAACTTTCGTTTGATTACATTTGTGCGCTATCGGATACCGGAGAGTTCAGTCCCCTTTTTTTTATTCTAATAATTTATCTAAATAAATGTTTTTACAAAAAATAATATTTTGAATATTTTACTTTTCAATCACCAATATATATATGTATATATTTATGTGTGTGTGTGTGTGTGTGTGTGTGTGGTTAGGCAGCAGTCGTTTATTTAACCATGTTTCATTAAATAATAAAGACACATTTTGGCTGTATAATTTAATTAAGATCCTTTCGAGTTTCCTGATAAGTGTCTTGGTTTCAAGTTGAAATTGGTTGATGAATTTACCAAAATTATCCCGAGCGCTTTCGGACCCTTCATAAGCCATAATCAGGGGTTTGCTTGCATGTGTAAAGACTGTTTTGTTTTTTTTTAATGAGTTTTGAAAGTTTTTTGGTTTTTATAACATAACGAAAATTTGTAGGAAACTCGAAACGATCTTAATTAGATTATACAGACAAAACGTGTCTTTACTATTTCATGAAACATGCTTATATATATATATATATATATATGTGTGTGTGTGTGTGTGTATGTGTCTGTGTGTCTGTGTGTGTCTTTGTGTAAGTAAGTTAAAGTTAGCGACCATAGTCGAGGGTGACCCGAAGGCTCCCTTTTCGATAGCTACTACACCTAGGTGTAGGGGAGGGCGCTACTCCATTCCCAGGATTGCTCCACTTTACCCTTGAACCGTACCTTATAATGCTGAGTGTTAAGCAAGGTGGTATCAAGTACCATTTTTAAAGTCTTTGGTATGACTCGACCTGAGATTGAACTCAGGTCTCCCGGGCCATTGGCGAACACTCTAACCGCTAAATAAAGGAATATTCTTATATACGCATTCTAATTTATTGACTAAAGGATTACCCCTTTCTCTGTATACATAAAATATCTCGGTTGTTTTGAATTTTATTATATCATTATTTATTATAAGGAGTAAGAGCACTCCGGTTTATTTTTTCGAACACTTTTAAGACTATTAAAGAATTATTTACTTCTAAAATATTTTTCATGGAAACTCAAATTGAAATGCTCACAAAAATACATTTGAAATATCAAGTGTTCATATAATGAGACATTGAAATTTTGCAAGAATGTAATAGAATTTATATTTAGTGAAAAGGTAGTGACAAACGTTACACACCGTAGTAAAAAAATTGTTGTCCAAAAATATCTTGAGGTATGCTCAAATTTTGATTCCTCTGATAGACAGAAAAGTTATCTTTGTTTTTAACATTTTCTGCAAAGATTAAAACATCTCTGATAAAATACATATCGACTGTCCGTCTGCTCTTTGATTTGCGATAGCAGAAATTTGGTAGAATTTTGATATTTTAAAGTTTTTGCGATTTTTCTAATTCTTCGTCATTTTGGGTGTGGTTTCCAACATTTTAAGATGTTACTTCTAACTTTATATTTAACAATACAATTCTATCTCTTAATAATTAGGGCGCTCCACTAGCCCAGGAATAGTACACGATTTTTAATTTAATAATTTGTCATTGGCTCTTCCGATTACGTAACAAAAATAGAAATTTATCTTTACATACACTTGATAAAGAAAACTTCATAATAATTCAATGTAGAACTTAGAATGTTTTAGTGACGTATTAGAAATAGAATTTTATTTGTTTTATGCTTGAAAAATAAAAGAAGAAAAATTATGTAAGTTTGATTATTTTTTAATTCTCGAGTAATTTTTGGCTCACGAATAGAGAGTTTTTGCAATTGATATCTAATTAAATGGTCTGTTCATTGGTTCATTGGTTGGTAGGTAGGTTTTACTACATGCCAGACCATAGTTTCTTTCATGCCGTAGTCAGACTCCTCCATAGATCTTTTGAAAGGTTAGGATTTTGTTTACTTGAAACAGCTTAAATTGAAAAACTGAACATTTTGTTTGAAGTATCTTAATTTCTTGGGGAAATATATTTATTTTTGTTGTAATAAATGTTAAGTTAAATTTTTCGGCAGGTGGTTTGGTTTTCATTAAGGCTAACGTTGCCAATTCCCAAAAACGTTGATAATAAGATTATCACAACAAAGAATGATTAAAACGATTGTCTTAAAAAAGAAATTATTACTTTGGTTTGGTTTTTTTGGTTTGGTTTTATTGCACATCAACCAATGTAGGTTATTTAATGCCAAATCCATTTTATACATATAAACAGTTCTATTTCAAACAGTTCAGTTTAGCATAAGTACGCAGTTTAAAGGAAGTACGCAGTTTAAATGTCAAAACAGTTCTATTTCAAGTAATTCAGTTTATTTGTAATTAGTATACAGTTTTACAGTATTAGTAATTAGTATACAGTTTAAGTTCTATTTGACCCATAGATCTGACCCTATCAGGTGCTACCACTCTGGGACTGAGTGGACCTGGAAGCGATGAAAATAAAGGGATATTCCACATTTCCCAAAAGCCCAACAATAACTGGAGCCTCACCATCTGATTGTTTAGTGTCATGTCAGGACACTCGTTGGGGGTGGAGTCTTACCCCTTTACAGAGAGGCTATTGGTGTATTCTGTAGGCCCGGCCTATTGAGCCGAAGAAGTTATTTGGAAATAAACAAAAATTAATTGTAGAACTACTTTGTCATTTCAATTTTCTTATAATCATCTGTTTTCTTTCCTTTCGCTTTTTTAACAAGTGATTTTGAAAGTAAAATATGCAAAATGACTAAAATAATTCAGAAAAGTGGATAAGTTAAAAAGTTTGTTGCTGAGAAAACTGTTTACGCTCGAAAGAATCCTTTGTCTTGGTAACACAATTTCATAAAGTAAAGACGAACCCAACAAACAAACCAGCAAGTAAATAATCACGGTTTACTACCGTCAAAACAAGCTAAACGTACACATTCTCATCCGAATATTGGGGGCGAGCAGTGATGAACCTGTTCATTACTTAGTGGAGCGACCATTTAGATACATTGCCCCGAGGATAAAGCCAACTGCATTAATTTGCTGTTGGCTTTGCCCCCACCCGGATTTTTAGCCAGGCCGTATGGCATTCGTGTCAGACGGGGCATTGTCCATCTAAGGCAGACTCGAGGCCAAAAGGCTTCCAGTTTCAGCTGGGTCACCTTCGGGTGAGCAAGCTGCATTATTGACACCTTTGTGGTCCAGTTTAAGCTATAATCTGGCATCTGGAGGTGCCTGTGGTGTAATGGTTATCGTCATAGGAAATGGACACGGTGACACGAGTTCAAATCCTGGACCAGGCTGATTGCATTTCACATAGCACTAATACCCTTGGGAAAGGTATGAATCCAATTATTCCCCCTCCAGCTATGGGTAAATAGTAGGGCAGACTAGGTTCTTCAGCCTTGGTGAGGCAACTAGTCTAGGAGAAGGAAAACTCTGAATTCAAACCTGTTAAACTCCGCTTAAAAATTGATCGTGTGTCATATCCTGGGAGGCAGAGACAAACAGACCATTTAGATACAAAAAACTTTAAGTGATCCAATGTGTGTGAGAGAGTATGCGGTTAAGTACGAATATATATATATATATATATATATATATATATATATATATATGAGAGAAAGTGAGAGCTATTTCGTATATGCAAGACTAAGAATAGTTTACTGAATAATTTTTAAAAAAAGACTTCTGCAATACTAAATTAAACAGTAGCTTCAAATATATATATATATATATATATATATATATATATATATATATATATATATATATATGTTGAAAATGTATATATATATATATATATATATATATATATAATGCCCTACTACGAAACGGCATAGAACCCAAAATTGACAACGTTCTAAGGAAAAACCAAAATGGTTTCCGAAGAAATAGATCCACGACCTCACAAATAATGACCATCCGTAGAATCCTTGAAGGTGTACGGGCAAAAAACCTACTTGTGATAACACTATTTGTCGACTTTACCCAGGCCTTTGATTCCATTCACAGAGGGGAGATGGAACAAATCCTACTAGCATACGGTCTACCAAAAGACACCGTCGCAGTAATAACGATTCTCTATAGAAACACCAAAGTGAAAGTACATTCACCGGATGGAGACACAGAATACTTCGACATTGTAGCAGGAGTACTATAAGGGGACATGCTAGTCCCATCCTCTTTATCATCTGCCTAGACTACGTGCTTAGAACCTCGATTGATAAGATCAAAGAAAACGGTTTCGAGCTGACAAAGAAAAGAAGCAGAAGGTAACCCGCAAAAACATTACCGACGCCGACTACGCCAATGACAAAGCAATTCTGGCAAATACACCCAACCAAGCCGAAACACTACTGCATAGTTTGGAACGAGCCGCCGCTTTAATCAAATGTGCTTTAATCAAACAGGTGACATTTCCACACTAGACGGAAGCTCTCTGAAACTGGTAGACAAGTTCACCTACCTAGGAAGCAGTGTCTCATCAACCGAAAAAGACATCGACACGCAGCTAACGAAGGCATTGACAGCTATCGATAAGCTATCGATCATATGGAAGTCAGACCTGACCGATAAAATGAAACGTAGTTTCTTCCAAGCAGCGGTCGTATCGATACTGCTATATGGATGCACTACTTGGACGCTAACAAAACGGCTGGGGAAAAAGCTAGAAGGCAGTTACACAAGAATGCTGCGAGCAATATTGAACAAGTCCTGGGGCAACACCCCACAAAGTACCAACTATTCGGCCACCTACCTCCAATCACGAAAACTATCCAAATTAGACGAACCAGACATGCAGGACACTGCTGGAGAAGCAGGGACGAGCTAATGAGTGATGTACTCCTATGGACCCCCACATACGGCTGAGCAAAAGCAGGATGACCAGCTCGAACATACATACAGCAGCTCTGTGAGGATACGAGATGTAGCCCTGACGACCTGCCAGAGGCGATGAACGATAGGGAGAAGTGGCGAGAGAGGGTCTGGCGGCATGACATGATATATATATATATATATATATATATATAAATGCATGTATTCTATGAAAGAAATAACCAATTTTTTTGTCAGCGGTTCTGTACGTGACAATATTCGAAGAAAATATTAAAGAAAAATAATTTTTGGAACACACACGCACACACACACACACACACACACACACACATTTATATATATATATATATATATATATATATATATATATACTAATATGTATGTATTATTTGTTTGTTATGCTTCCTTAGGCATCACCGCCTTTCTAATATCTTCTGTCAATCTTTAAAAAAGGATCTTTCTGCTATATATATATATATATACACACTATTAATACAATATATACATTCAGATCAAATTCTGTTAAATTATTCATCTGATACTTTCCAAAAATCTACTCTTAAATTTCTATCTTACCATTTTTTCTGGGACCATTCAATTTAATCAACACAATTGTAGTTTTTAGGTAATTAGGTAATTTGTTCCAAAAATACATTACTCGATAAACGAAAGAAAAAATCGGTTAAAGCGAAGGACAGCGGAATCGTAATAAGCGAGTTCGAACTCTAGTCACACTATTCGTTTCACTTTTGGGCAAATACCCTTGGGAAATGTATGAACCCCCTAATCCTCCCAGCTATGGGTTAAATAGTACCACTACTGTTCTTCTTGGAGAATAGCTTTAGCATTAAATAACCTACAAAGATTGATATGCCATTAAACAAAGAAACCAAACTTAGTTTTTGAAATCTGTGTTCACAGTAAATTTCCAGTTCGGGGAGAAATATAAAAAAAATGCCGACCATAATTAGAAATTCTATTATTATTTTTAAAGTTTCAATTAGATTACATTTCATTCTTTTTTCTATTAAATTAGTTAGTCTTAACGTCTTTAATCTCTCCCTGTAACTGTAATTATTTACTTATTATCATTATTTTTGTTACTCAATATTTGTATATCCTCCAATCACATTATCACCTCCAATTTCTGTGTCTCAGTACTTCAGCACTGGCCTAAGTACAAAATTCTATATGAAATCTTATTAGGATTTACTATATTTTAAAGCAACATTTACCTCTCTTGAAATGAAATTCCTAATCATCCAGCTAATAATTACATTTGCCCTCGATACAACTGACAATATTTGATTGTCAGCTTTAAATGCATCATCAAAGTCAACCCCTAGATTGTTTTCCTTGATAATGTTATGAACTCCCTTATTCCCCTCCATCATAGGTTAAATATTATAACTACTGATCCCCTACAAGAATAGTTTTAGCATTAAATAACCCACTACGTATGATATGCTGTTAAACAAAGAGAACACATATATACCAGTGGATGACTATAGAGATATATACTGCCCTACCCCCATAGGGTTGAGTTCTCTGGCGAAGAAGTAATCGTGTTGCCATTAGCATATATTGCAAGCCTCTTCATGTATGAATTGAGATCTCGGTAGCCATTGAACGGATGAATGTAAACAGTAGTAATTGTGATTCATAACCGTTTAAAATCTACTTCGCAGCTAATGGCTTCTCGTGGCTGAATGGTTAGAAGTTTGGCTTGACGTTTGAGTCAACCGGGTTTCGATCCCAGTTACGGAAAGCTAATGTCTAGCCACACTGATGAGTTCTGATAGAACGAAACAGCTCTGTCTGTGGATGACTATATATATATATATGTTGACCAAAAGTAGTCGAGAGCGACTTGAGGGCTCTCTTTTACAATTGCTGCTACCCCGATGTGTTGGGAAGAGCGCAACTCCTTTCCCTGGATTGCTCCACTTACCCTTGATACATGCCTTATAATACTAAGTGTTGAGCAAAATGGCATCAAGAACCATTTTTTTAAGTTTTAGGTATGACTCGACCTGGGATTGAACCCTGGTCTCCCGGACCATTGGCGAACACTAAACCCACTATAGATAGATTGATGCTTATACGAATTTCTTTGATGGGATAGATATTTCTTCTCTTAATGTGTTATTAAACTCTTCCAAAATGGCGATGAAATGTTTCATTTATATTCCACTCTGTCCCCTGAGGCTGCAGAATACACCGACTGTATCTCTGCATAGGGGTAATGCCACAACCACGCAAAGAATTTCCTAGAGAAGACACTAAGTCATCTGAAAGTAAGGCTCGAGTCATGATGCTTTGGGGAATAGGGTATACTCGTTCACAGTCACGAAGGTTTGAAATGCCACAACCACGCAAAGAATTTCATAGAAAGGACACTGAGTCATCTGAAAGTAAGGCACGAGTCCTGGTGTTTGGGGGAATGGGGTATACTCGTTTACAGTCATTACTCCCTGGTCCACTGTGACACGAAGTGTTAGTACCTGTTAGGGTCCCATTTATATGCCAAATAGAACACTTAATCATTTTTAAAACTTGAAACCATTTGCACTTTGAGCACAAAAATGACTAACGTTAAATAGAAATACTGGTATTGCATGACAATATCTAGAACCGATTAGCTGTGCGCAAACGAATGAATAAGGCTGAATAGAATTATTGGTGTTAGATAGGAATACTTGAAATCATTTGTGTGCAAACAAATTAGATCTGACTCGTTTAAAAATTTCCAAACTATTCGTTTACAACTTATATATATATATATATATATATATATATATTCGTGTGTATGTGTGCGTGTGTGTATGTGTGTGTGTGTGTGTGTTTAAATAGGATTTGGAATTAAATAATCTACAAGGATTGATATGCTGTAAAAGAAGACCAATCAACCAGCCAGAAATGAATTTTTCAAAGCATTCACCTTCTTTCAAAATGAAAAGTTATTTAACGTATTTAGAATGCCTGACTTGGTATACGATCGAACTTAGTTGAAAATATGTTTAACTTGGCCACTACAATTTTCAAGGAATCATGACACCAATTCCATAAACATGTCTAATTACTGATCATGTAACTGAAATGTTTGCAGTGAGCAAATAAAATTACTTGGTATGACCCCCACCAGGAAAAAAACTAAGAAAAGTTATCAATATATTTTAGATTGAGCAATAAAAAGTTAATATTTAATATTAAAAACTCACAAAATTTTCTCTTAAAACTCACATGAGCAATAAAATAAACAGAAAATATTCATTCAATTCATTTTATTGCCTACTGGACTCGTGAAACACGGAGTTGTGGAAGGACATTTTGGGAATTCTTAGAATATATATATATATATATATATATATATATATGTGTGTGTGTGTGTGTGTGTGTGTGTGTGTGTGTGTGTGTGTGTGTGTGTGTGTGTAGATACTAAGAGAGAGAGAGAGATGGTTTGTATCACTATTTATTAGATAGTGGTTGAAGTTGGATGTAAAATTTTCAGAGCATAATGTTAAATTTAAATGATTAAGTTCAGTGCCGAGGAATTGGCTTAAATAATCTCTTCCTTATTGGAGAAGAGCTTAATATATATATATATATATATATATATATATATATATATATATATGTATATATATATATATATGTATATGTGTGTGTGTGTGTGCGTGTGTGAGTGTGTGTGTGTGTGTGTGTGTGTGTGTGTGTGTGTACTACTACCATTACTATTACAACTGGTAATGATATTGATGATCATTATGATTTACAATACAAATTCGTTCACACACACACACACACATAGATAGATAGATAGATAGGAACAGAGAGACAGAAGCAGTGATATACAGAGATAGGGAGAGAGAGGGGTGAAAGAGAGAGAGAGAGAGAGAGAAGTCTGTTCGTTCCAATTCAGTTAAGGTTTTTCAGTAGTGTTTATCTCCTTTTTTTCCGAATGAACACCAAAGACAGACCCCCAACTTTGGGTTGAATAGTATCACTACCGTTCATCTACAAGATTGCCCTTTGTGTGGAATAACTCATGAAGGTTTGAAATGCCATTAAACAAAGAAAACAACCAACAAAGACACAGCGAACGATCGAGTGGGTACTGATCAAGAAAGGAAAATTGATTAATATATATATATATATATATATATATATACGTAGACAGAGACAGAGACAGAGAGAGAGAGAGATGGAAAGATTGGCAAATAGACAGAAATCGTTAGATAGATAGATAGATAGATAGATAGATTCAGAGAGACAGACAGACAAGATATATATATATATATATATATATATATATATATATAGAGAGAGAGAGAGAGATAGTCATTGATGTACGAAATAGCATTTATGGGGTGAGGGAAAGCAACATGCTCTTACGTATGTTTTTATGAATGTCTCTCGAAAAACTCTAAGAAAACTCAATGAAACACAAAAAATAAAATAGAATAAAATAAAAAACAGCTTTGTATTCAAACAAGAGGGAAAACCTTAAGAATTATGTGTTCATAATGATGATGCAATCTTTAGTACTTTCTACATAAGAAGTAACAGATTACGGAAAAAAGGATATTCGATATTACAATCAATTCTGTTGAATATTGTTTTCGCGGTTCTCAACTTCTAAACGCAATCACGTAAGTGATTTCAAAAAGACAGCGTTTATATCAATAGTTTTATTGGTTTATGGCAGGAAATTTGAAAAATAGTCCCCTTTTTATTTGTTTGTTTGTTTGTTTGTTTGTTTGTTTGATTTTTCAAGAGCTCACAAAATATTTATTTTACGAGCACAGAATCATCTTAATCATAAAGGAAATTATTTCCATCCCGACACCCTTTTTTTCCACCCGAGTACCCAAATTTAACTGATCTCAGACCCATTCACGCCTCTCTCTCTCTCTCTCTCTCTATCTCTCTCTTTCTCTCTCTCTCTGTCTTTCTCTATCTCTATCTCTCTTTCTCTCACCCTCACACACGCAACCGTACTTTTACATTTACACACGCACACACACACACACACACACACACACATATATATATATATATATTGGCCCAGCGGTTAGAGTGTTCGCCAATGGCCCGGGAGACCTGGGTTCAATCCCAGGTCGAGTCATACCAAAGACTTTAAAAATGGAACTTGATACCACCTTGCTTAACACTCAGCATTATAAGGTACGGTTCAAGGGTAAAGTGGAGCAATCCTGGGAATGGAGTAGCGCCCTCCCCTACACCTTGGTGTAGTAGCTATCGAAAAGGGAGCCTTCGGGTCACCCTCGACTATGGTCGCTAACTTTACTTACCTTATATATGTTGTGATCTTTTTTAGGTCTATTGACGTTCGTTGTACATGATCTCGGCAGATTATAAACAGATATTGCACAAAGGTATCTCCTTGCAAGACTTCAGCGACAATTTGCAAAAAAATCAGTCTCACCATCGGGTTAGCGAATAATTGCTTTCGTGGTTTTGTGAAACCTCATTTTGGTGGTTACAGTTTCTTTGGAGAGGGCATATGTTCACACAAAATGGTTTGCAGATGAAATGAGTTGACCAATTCACGGTAGCAATATCTCATCGACTGAAAATGATGTCAATATACGCATAGAGAAAGCGTGGACTGGTACTGACTGGTCGTCGATCATAAGAAAATCTGATCTCTCCGATAAAATAAAACAGGAATTTGTCCAAGCTGTGTCTGTGTCAGTACTACAATATGGATGCACCATTTGACTCTAACGTAACGATAAGGGAACAAGAATGCTATTTTAAAAAACTTTAAATATTCAAATTTTCGATAGTATTGGAATGTTATCACTGACCAATCAGAGAAGCACACAATTTTTTACAAAATTGTGCTTCTAATCATCTGACTCTTTTATGTGCATTTTGCAATTCAATGATTAAAAATGGCAAAAACTAAAGAATTATCCAGAGATATGCGAAATAGAATCATTGAACGTCACAAAGGAGGGTAAGGTTACCGAAAAATTAGCAAAGAAATGAATCTAACACTAAGTACAGTAGGAAATATCATCAGAAAGTATAAGAAGTATGGCAACGATACAGCAAACCTAGCAAGAAATAGAAGACCGAGAAAATAAATGAACGTACTTCAAGGTGGATCAGCAGAAATGTGCAAATAAACTCCTTCATTACTCGATCTGAAATTAAAACTGATCTTGAGGGGCTGGAATTAATGTAAGTAAGGATACCATAAGCAGAGCTCTATATCGTACAGGCTTTCATTCAAATTCACCAAGAAAAGTGCCTTTACGGAAAACCAAACATGTCAAAGCCCGATTAAAGTTTGTGGAAACTTATGAAAAGAAAGGTATGCAGTTTTGGGAAAAAGGTATTCTGGTCGGATGAAACGAAATTTGAACTATTCGGAAGGAACTCAGCGACATGTGTTTGGCGAAAAAATGGCACTGCCTTCAAGAAGCACAATATCATCCCTACAGTCAAGTTCGGTGGTGGTTCCATTATGATATGGGGATGCTTTTTATCCAAGGGCACTGGTGAGTTACAAGTTATCCATGATAGAATGAATAGTAGCATGTACTGGGAGATTCTAGAGAAGAACCTTAAGAAATCTGCAACTTCTTTAGGCCATGGTCGGAATTTGGTGCTTCAACACGACAATGATCCCAAACATACCGCAAAACTTACAAAGGAATAGTTTGGAAATAATGATATTAGTATTCTCAATTGGCCAAGTCAGTTTCCTGACTTGAATCCAATTGAGAATTTGTGGAATACTTTGAAGGTTAAATTTCATAAGCGGAATCCACAAAATATCAAGCAATTAGAGGAATTATGCAAGGAAGAATGGAGGTTAAGTAACGCTGGATCAGTGTGGAAAACTTGTGGCCAACTATAGAAAGCGACTGGAAGCAGTGAAACAAAATAGAGGCTACGCAAGAAAATATTAAATTGATGTATCCAATACTTTTGCAAAGGGTAATTTTGAACTTTGATAAAAAAGAAAATGGATTCGACTATGAGTTTTTAATTTTCCTTCCACAAACAACTAAAATAACTTTACAAGATATTACAAATATCAGGCAAAATGGCGAACATAAACTAGAGTTATAACAGAAAATAACATGTATACAATACTTATGCGTGTCAATCTATATAATCTCACGTATTCCTGTATATATATATATATATATATATATATATATATATATATATATATATATATATAATGCAACGCATAAATAACAATACCGCCATCGTTTTCTTAAGAAAAAAAGGTTTGTTTTTTACTTAACAACTGATATATGTATATATGAATATATACTCATACACGAGGATTGTTCAAAAAGCACCTAGCCTCATCCTGGAAGAAGAACCGTAACTAAACATTTTTGTTGTGGCTACAAACTTCCAGCCAGAAAAAAAAATAGTTCACATCTCAGTGACAATGTCAGTGCAGGTGGCACCCATACAAAATTGAGAAGGGATATACAAATCTAAAATCTGGGTGAGGATCACCTCTCTCTCTCTCTCTCTCTCTCTCTCATCCATATATATATATATATAATCTTAAATACAGAATGAGAATAAAAAAAAACTTCATTATTTATACATTCATCAAGGAAATGTGATGTTTGCTATATTAGGCGCACGATACAGGGGCTAGATATCAGAGTATACGAGCACATCTCTTTTCCTATTTGCACAAATATCTCGATGCACTCCATATTATCAAGCAATCAAACCTCGTCATTTCACCATTGCTTATCCTTTATTGAATAATCCAACGTGCGCAGTCGCATATAACCACTCCATGATTTCCATTCTTACCAACAATGAGTTCATCTTGTCGATTCTAGAGACTTTGATGATTACCAAAAGCCAAAACTATGTATAAAGAAACAATTCTATACACTGATTCCCTTTAGCAATCCTCTAGGACCAAGGGAAGCTGATTTTACTCGTGCCAACTCTGCTAGTATACGGTAAATCTTTTTTCCCTTCCCTCCTCTTTATATTTCTATCGGTCACAACTTAAATTTTGAATTCCTAACATATTGACGGAAGAATTACGGACACAATTCACAGAAGAGACGTAATGGGAAAAAGTGGTCCTTTTTAAGAATTTTTAATAAATATTTTAATCGCTTTTAAAATATTTCATTCCTTTTAAATATGAGTACACAATTAAAAGCATTATTTCAGTATATATATATATATATATATATATATATATATATATATATATATATATATTGTATACTTGGGCAGAAAGTCGTTACCTAAACATGTTCGGTTAAAGACAACGAATTGTTTTGTTTTTTTTTCAAAATCTTTGAGTGAAGACGTTCGAGTCTTATTATTTTTCTTATGTCTGGGTCAAAATGGTGAAGAAAGTGCCCCATATTAGCCATAGCGCTTTCGACCATTTTGCTGGTAATTCCTCAGTGGTTGTGTTAGGGTGTTTGTTGCTGTGTCATACAACAGCCACACTCTCTTGTCACCTTACAAACCTCTCAAACATAAACGCCATTAAACAGACACTGACAAATTCAAATCCTCAGACATAAGAAAGATCCTAATTAACAATATAAAAATCATATATGAAAATAACAATAAAAACCGTTTACAAATCCTTGAAGCAATAGCTATAAAAATACTATAAATAAAACGGCATAAAACACAGGTCGCTCGTCACCGTATCCGCATGGAAAAACTCTGTCAACGCTGCAGTAGGAGGGGTAGGATTACTTATAGGACCAAGAGCATTAAAAACGATAAATAGCGTTGAGAAAATACAACCTAGAATGATGGCAGCTACTTTTAACGGCAACCCCAGAGCAACAATCATCTCATGCTACAGCCCCACCAATGTTAGTGAAGAAACTGAACTAGTCACCTTCTACGATGAGTTATCCTCATTAGTGCGTAGCATCCCGAAACACAACATGTTAGTCATTGGCGGAGACATGAATGCCCAAATCGGGAAAAATGGAAACAACAAATACAGCCTCCACAACACGTCAAATAGGAATGGGCAACATCTAACAGATTTCATGATAGAAAATAGATTAGCATGCCTCAATACAAACTACCAAAAAAGGGAGGGAAAACTATGGACATACACGTACGGAAACAATACTAAAGCTCAGATAGACTACGTCCTTATAAACAAGAAATGGAAAAATAGTGCAATGAATTGCGAGGCATACTCCTCTTTTGAGGGTGTGTCCACCGATCACCGAATAGTCACGGCGAAAATACAGTTAAGCCTACGAAAAAACGCCAAACGAACAGCGACCACTAAACACTATGACTGGGCCCTATTGAACAACAGAGATATAAGAGATAAATACGTATTAGAATTAAGAAACAGATTCGAAATACTACAAGAAAAGACGGAAAAAAGTACACCAAACGACGAATATGAAAATTTCGTCAATGCACACCTCGAGGCAGCAGCGAAATGCATTCCAACAAAACTCAAAACTAAATATAGAGTCGCTTGGAAAACATTAGCGGTGAGAGAAAAACGTTCACTAGAGAAAACAGCCTCCAAAAACTATCGAAAAAACCCAACAAACACAAATGCCTTAAAACTAAAAACGGCACAATATCAATTAGCAGGCGTATATATAAAGGAACAGACAGAATACATTCAAAATCAGATAGATAAGATTAGAGACTCGGTGGAAGATAGACAATCTAGGATAGCCTGGCAAACAATAAACGAAGTGAGTAGAAGAAAGAACACAGCCAAAGCAAAACTGAAAGCAGCAAACCAACAAGAAAGAATAAAACTGTGGAAACAGCACTTCAAAAACTTACTAGGAAACCCACCGAAAATAACACATGAACCAATCACCAGATTAATTAGCAAACAATTAGACATTAAACTAGGACCGTTCACACAAGAAGAACTCGACTCGGTTCTCAGAAAAATTAAAAATAGGAAAGCTGCTGGGCTGGACGAAATTCCCCCGGAAGTATGGAAGACCAGACAATTCGACGACATACTGCTCCGACACTGCAACGCAGTATACAATCAAAATCCGATAGATAGATGGATGAAAGGATGCATACTCCCCTCCCCTAAAAAGGGGAACCTCGGATTAGCCAAAAAGTACCGAGGCATAACACTTACATCCATAGCAGCCAAAATCTACAATGCCCCACTACGAAACCGCATAGAACCCGAAATCGACAACATACTTAGAAAAAACCAAAATGGCTTCCGAAGAAATAGATCCACGACCTCACAAATATTAACCATCCGTAGAATCCTTGAAGGTGTACGGGCAAAAAACATACAAGCGACATTAATTTTTGTTGACTTTACCAAGGCCTTCGATTCCATTCACAGAGGAAAGATGGAACAAATCCTACTAGCGTACGGCATACCTAAAGAAACCGTAGCGGCAATAACGATTCTCTAAAGAAACACTAAAGTAAAAGTACGATCACCAGATGGAGACACAGAATACTTCGACATTGTAGCAGGCGTACTACAAGAGGACACGCTGGCTCCGTACCTCTTTATCATTTGTCTAGACTACGTACTTAGAACATCGATTGACAAAATCAAAGAGAATGGCTTCGAACTGACGAAGAAAAGAAGCAGAAGGTACCCCGCAACAACAATTACCGACGCCGACTACGCCGACGACATAGCGATACTGGCAAATACACCTGACGAAGCCGAAACACTACTGCATAGTTTGGAACGAGCAGCAGCAAACATAGGCCTCTATGTTAATGCACACAAAACGGAATATATGTGCTATAACCAAACGGGGGACATCTCCACTCTAGAAGGAACCCCTCTTAAACTAGTAGACAAATTCACTTACCTAGGAAGCATTGTCGAATCAACCGAAAAGGACATCGAAACGAGGTTAGCAAAAGCATGGACAGCTATCAATAGGTTATCGATTATTTGGAAATCAGACCTAACCGATAAAATGAAACGCAGTTTCTTCCAGGCAGCGGTCACATCGATACTACTATATGGCTGCACTACATGGACGCTAACAAAATGGTTGGAGAGGAAGCTAGACGGCAATTACACAGGAATGCTGCGTGCAATCTTAAACAAGTCCTGGCGGCAACACCCCACAAGACACCAACTGTACCTACCCCTATCACGAAAACTATTCAAGTTAGACGAGCCAGACATGCAGGACACTGCTGGAGAAGCAGGGACGAACTCATAAGAGATGTACTCTTATGGATCCCCACACATGGCCGTGCAAAAGCAGGACGACCAGCACGAACATACATCCAGCAGTTCTGTTAGGATACGGGATGTTGTCCTGAAGACCTACCTAGGGCGATGAACGATAGGGAGGAGTGGCGAGAGAGGGTCAGGGATATCCGTGCTACCAGCGCGAGATGATGATGATGATGATGATGATATAATCAAATAACTAACCGTACCACACACCCGAACAGAAGGAGCCAATCCTATCTAAAAAAAAATTTAAAAAAAAAAAAAACCAAGAAAAAAAACAAATAGATATAGATAAAACTCACTGCACCGATTAACTTAACAAAACCCTTGAGGGTGACCAGCGAAATGGTCGAAAGCGCTCGGGCTAGATTTGGCTACTTTCTTCACCATCTTGACCCAGACATCAGAAAAACAAGAAGACTCAAACGTCTTCACTTGATTTTGAAAAAGAAACAATTCGTGGTCTTTAACCAAACACGTTTACACACACACACACACACAGACATATATATATATAAATATAAATGTGTGTGTGTATGTATAAACAGTAAATTGCAGCATACGAGTTGCCCTGACTTCTAAGTTGCTCTCAAGATTTTTAGCTCAAAATTCTAGGTTAGACATATACCTGCTGTATAGGTTCATCCCTAGAAATACAACAGTCTTCAAGTAGGTCAAGACTTACCCAGGAAACCTAAATGGGCATGTGACGTAATTGAACTGCTCATAGAAAATTGAAATTGAAAAGAATAAAGAAAAGAATTAAAAAGCAGACAGTTTTATGAACGGCATGGACAAGGCTCTTTTTCTAGTTAAAAAGAACTAGGGAAAACTGGAGGTCCTAAAGATTATTGTACACACGTGTGGAATCGGTGGAAGCGGATGTTTCTCCCGCCGACACTCGTTGAAATGGAGGGGACGACTCGTGTCTTTTGGGTAGTTGACGGCAAGACGTGATGAAGTCAAGACAGACAGTTGAATACCAAGCACGAAGATGTAAGGAAACGAAAGTTTACAAGCATCACTTTTTGGGGGTGCGCACCAAAGGGACCCTTAGACTAGACGCCACTCAGCGGATAAGCATATTGGAAATACAACAGAAAACCAGAAAGAAAATTAAAGGTCTATGTCTACTTTCTCTCTCTCTCTCTCTCACCATAATATGTTGCTTGTGTTTACCGTCTCAGTTTCCAAACTCTCTTTCTCCCGGCGACTACCTACAAAGTGTAGTCGTAAATAAACCTTTAGGTAGTTTAAAAGAGTTTTTAGTGTTCATCAATTTTTGCCACGGCAAGGTCATAACAGGGTCCTTTAGGTAGGAATGTCTAGACGGTACCGTTACTGTCTCGGTGATATATCACAGTATAGGTTATGATAAACTATATTCAAAATTGTTTGCCGTATAAGTATATTAATAATGCCAATGTGATTTTATTCAATAAACTACCATTATGTTTCATTAAACTGCCATTACATCAGTTGTAAATGGTGTACGTAATTTTTCACTCAAATCAGACTTATATGAAAGATGCAAATCTTATACATAAGGACTTATATTCATATGAATTTACAATCTATTGCACTGTCATGAAATTGGGCGGATAAACAAAATACCATTGTTGTCTGACTGGCCGCCTGGGTGCTGTGACGTTGAATGTTTTTACACTCAGTGCATTTGTTCTTAGAAACGGGTTGGGAATTAGTATGAATACGATAACTAATATATATATATATATATATATATGTGTGTGTATATATATATATATTGTCATCCACAGACAGACTGTTTCATTCTCTCAGAACTCTTCAGTGTGGCTAGACACGTAGGACGCTCGAAGCCGTGATCGAAACCCATCCAACTTTACGTTAAACTAAGTATATATATATATATATATATATATATATATATATATATATATATATATATATATATTCAGTAAATTCTGAGTTCATCTACGCATATGTTTCGTTTCGTTTGGTTTTATGGCATAATACCATTGTCGGGTATTAAATACAAAATCCTGTTTATACATATATATTGAATTTATATGATTTGGTTTGCTTTGGTTTTATGGCATATCAAACATTGCCAGTTATCTAATGCTCAATCCTGTTTATATATATATATATATATATATATATATATATAAATTTGTTGTTGGTCCAAAGAAAGCATAAAAATGTATTTTAAAATAGGTAGGTCCACGAAGAGCTTTGTATTTTTTAAATGTTGTTTTATAAATAAATTCTTGAAATACAAATCTCTTCGTGGACCTACCTATTTTGATATATATATATATATATATATAATTTGTAAACATTTGTAGATAAAATTCTTAAAAGAGCCGTAGCTCTTTTTTTTCACACGGTTAAATGGTTTCAAGTATTGCTATAAAACAGTCATAATTTAACATCAGTCATTAGTTCGCACATATAGTTTGTTCTGTTTGTCCCATAGATTGGACCCTATCAGGTGCTACCACTCTAGGTAAGAGTGGACCTCTGAGCAATGGCAGTGAACGAGTACTCTACATTCCCCAAATCTGCAAGGCTGGAGTCTTGCCATTAGGGGGTTTAATGTCATATTAGGACACATTTTGGGCAGGTCTTACGCCTTTGCAGAGATGCAGTTGGTGTATTCTACAATCTCAGCTGACTGGGTTGTGTAAGTATTGATCAGTACAACGTGTAGTAGTTTTTATGAGAAATAAAATTGAAAAATTATGAAAGTATATTATATTAAATTTAAATTAAATGGTATATTAATAAAATCATTCATATCTAAAATCATTAAGGCAATTTTAAATTGACAAAATTTGGACGAAAGATTAGTAACTCTACTACAAACACAAAAACCGTTTTTCTATTATAAAGGAATTTGTCATTGATCAGAATTGAGACTTGTTAATACACAACCAAAAACTTTTTTTCATGTATTTTCTGTGTATCTTTGAGTGCATTTGTGTGTGTGTGTGTGTGTGCGTGAGTGAATGATTTTTGCATCTGTCAACGGGTTTACGCGTGTGTATTTCTTCATATGTGTGTTTATGCGTGCGTTTGTTTGTGTCTGAGAACGTGTTTAAGTGGATGTATTAATATATGTGAGTATATGTGTGTCCACGTTTGTGAGTGATTCTTTCTGTAAACGTGTTTATGTGGATGTTTTTATATGTGTTTGTGTGTGTGTGTATGAGTGTGATTTTTTTGTATAAACGTGTTTATGTAGATGTCTTTATATGTGTGTGGATGTCTCTGTGTGTGGATGTGAACATGTTTTCATGGGTGTATTTATGTATGCATGTGTCTGATATATTTGAGTGCAATAGTGCGTTTCTGCATACGCGCTCGTGTGTGTGTGTGTGTGTGTGTGGTGTGTGTGTGTGTGTGTGTTTATGGGTGTCTGTGTGTATTTCTTTGTGTAAGTATGTGTGGGATCAATTAGTGCATTTTTATATTTGTCTGTGAGTGTGGGTATTTGTGTGGGGGGTGCGTGAGTGTATGTCTGTATGTGTATATGTTTGCGTGCGTTTATGCTTGCTGGTTTATGTGTGTGTGTGTGTGTGTGGACTTGTGTTCTGAGTTTGTGTAGGTCTGTAAGCGTATATTAAAAAATGCAATAATTAGGCTATATGTTACCATAACAACGGAATATCTCTTGATTGCTTGACCAATATATATATATATATATATATATATATATATATATATATTGTAATAGTTTATGGTTCTTACGAGCTCACCTGTTGATTTAATGGTGGACCAAATTTTTGCGGTATTATTAAATAGTGCTCAATATCAATGATAGACCTTATATACATATAAGAATATATATATATATATATATATATATATATAAATATGCATAATCCAATCTTATATATATATATATATATATATATATATATTAGACACACATACACATAGATAAATACACCCACATTAACACTTTCACAGACATATACATACTTACGCAGATATATAAACACATCCACATTAATACATTCGCAGACACAATCACACTCGCACACCCATATATATATATATATATATATCGTTTATATATATATATATATATATATACATATATATATATATATATAAATGCATTGATACTGCAACGCCGTATATAACCAGAACACAATAGAGAGATAGACTAAAGGCTGCAGCTCCGTTTACACAAGAAAGGTGACCTCGGAATTGTCAAGAAGTATAACCCTTAATTCTATAACGGCTAAAATTTACTAAACCACATCGAACTAGAAATTAAGAAAATTCTAAGGGAAAATCAAAATGGCTTTCCGAGAAACCAATCCAAACCATAACAGATTCTGACTATCCGTCGAATCTTAGATGTTCGTGCAAAAACCACGAGGTGACACTCTTATTTGTAGATTACTCCAAGACATATGACTCCATTCGACGAGAGAAGATGGAGCCAATACTTTTAGCCTATCATCACCATCATAACATCGTGCTATCAGCACGGATATCCCTGACCCCCTCTCGCCACCCCTCCCTATCGTCCATTGCTTCTCGTAGGTCGTCAGGGCTACATCCCGTATCGGCAGAGCTGCTGTATGTAGGTTCAAGCGTCCTGCCTTTGCTGATCCATGTGAAGAGGTCCATAGGAGTAAATCACTTATGAGCTTGTCCCTGCTTCTCTAGCAGTGTCCTGCATGTCTTGTCCGTCTAATTTTGATAGTTTTCGTGATGGGTGGTAGGTGGCCGTACAGCAGTTGCTTTGTGGGGTGCTGCCTCCAGGACCTGTTCAGTATTGCTCGCAGCATTATTGTGTAGTTGCCGTGAAGCTTTTTCTCCATACGTTTAGTTAGCGTCCATGTAGTGCATCCATATAGCAGTATCAACACGACCGCTGCGCTTCATTTTATCGGTCAGGTCTGACTTCCACATGACCGATAGCCAATCATTAGCTGCCCATGCCTTTGCTTGTTGCGTGTCGATATCTGTCTCGGTTGATGAGACACTGCTTCCTAGGTAGGTGAACTTGTCAACTAGTTTCAGAGAGCTACCATTTAGCGTGGAGATGTCACATGTTTGATTAAAGCACATATATTCCGTTTTGTGTGCATTTATATGGAGGCTGATGCCTGCAGCGGCTCGTTCCAGAATATGTAGCAGGGTTTCGGCTTGTGCAAGTGCATTTGCCAGAAGCGCTATATCATCGGCGTAGTCGGCGTCGGTAATTGTTTTTGCGGTGTACCTTCTGCTTCTTTCTTTTGTTAGCTTGAAACCGTTTTCTTTGATTTTATCGATAGATGTTCTCAACACGTAGTCTAAGATTATAATGAGGAATGGGGCTAATGTGTCTCCATGCAGTATACATGCTATAATGTCGAAATAGTCTGTGTCTCCATCCGGAGAACGGACTTTTAAACTATCACAGATATAATGATGATCAATAAAAACATAAAAGTACAAGTTTACCCACCGGATGGAGACATAGACTTCTTTGACATTGTCGCAGGCGTTCAGCAAGGGCATACATAAGCGCCATACCTGTTCATAATTTGTCTAAACTACTTACTTAAAAAATCGATAGATTTAATAAAAGAAAATGGTTTTACTTTAAAAAAGAAAAAAAAGGCAAGAAGCAGACGATATCCCGTACAAACTATCACAGACACAGACTACGCAAATGACACAGCGCTTCTTGCAAATGCAACTGCACAAGCCAAATCCATGCCGCATAGTCTAAACTGGCAGCAGGAGAGAGTGACCTCCATGTGAATGCAAGCAAAACGGAGTACGTGTGTTTTAATCAAAAAGGAGACATTTCCACATTAAATGGTGAATCTCTGAAACTAGTGGATAAATCCACGTACCTCGGAAGCATCGTCTCATTTACTGAAAATGACATCAATATGCGACTAGAATACACACACACTTGCCCAGTTGGCTGGGGCTGTAGAATATACCAACTGCTTCTCTACAGAGGGGTAGACCCCACCCCAACGAGTGTCCTGGATATGATACTAAACAATCTGATGGTGAGGTTCCAGAAAAAAACTCTGGGGAATGAGGAGTACCCCCTCATTGCCATCGCTCCCAAGTTTACTCTGAGCTGGAGTGGTAGCGCCTGATAGGGCCCTATTTATGGGTTTAATAGAATTAATCTGTGTACTTATGCTAAACTGAATAGCTTGAAATTGAATTGTTTGAAATAGAACTGATTATTTGTATAAAAATGAATTTGGCATGAAATAACCTACAAAGGTTGATATGCCATAAAAGGTTGATATGCCATAAAACACAACCAACTAATCAACTAACACACACACTTACGCACACACACATACATATATACATATATATATATATATATATATATATATATATATCGCTCACATACATATGAATAAATGACCGATATATATGTATATATACACAAATATGACCTATATATATATATATATATATATATATATGTATATATATATATACATATATATATACATATATATATATATACATATACATATATATATATACATATGCATATATATATACATATATATATACATATATATATATACATATACATACATATATATATACATATATATATACATATATATATATACATGTATATATATACATATACATATATATATATATATATACATATATATATATATATCATTATTATGTCCCGCTGCTACCACTGATTTCCCTGACTCTTTCTCGTGATTCGTCCCTATGATCTTTTGCTTCCGACAG
The DNA here is from genome assembly GCA_963585895.1 of Sepioteuthis lessoniana. NCBI lineage: Eukaryota > Metazoa > Mollusca > Cephalopoda > Myopsida > Loliginidae > Sepioteuthis > Sepioteuthis lessoniana. The sequence goes on along the minus strand of CAUZXS010001429.1, from coordinate 40,800 downwards.
GTCTTCTAGACTAGGTCCTGTGTCCGTTCAGAGCTGTCGTAGGTGAGTTCGTACTTACTACTCCATGAATATCCTGTTCGTCTTATTTGCATGGTTTTAGAGATTGGAGGTTAGTGGCCATACAGTTGCTGCTTTGTGAGATGATACTGTAGCATTCTTGTGCAGTTATTGTCAGGCTTTTTCTCTTTACGCCTAATGAACGTCCACGTGGTGCATCCATATAGTAAAATTGACACGACCGCTGCTTAGAAATTACATTTTATTTCATTGGATCAGTCCGACTTCCATATGATCGATAACCTATCGATTGCAGTGCGTGCTTTTCATAGGTGCATATTGATGTTAGTTTCAGTAGATGAGACACTGCTACCGAGGTATATGAACTTGTCCACTAGTGTCAGAAAATTACCAGTTAGTGTGGAGATGTCTTCTTTTTTATTCAAACACGTACTTCGTTTTGTCTGCATTCACATGGAGGCCAATGCTTCCTGCTACTTACTCCAGACGATGTGCAGGGATTCGGCTTGGGTAGGTGCATTTTCCTGAAGCCCTATGTCATCTGCGTTGTCTGCGTCCGTCATAGTTTGTGCAGGGTATCGGCTTCCTGTTTTATTTTTTTTTTTTTTTTTTTTTTGCCAAAACATAAATAATATAAAAAAAGTTAGTAAAGTTGGCGACCGTGGTCGAAGGCGACCAGAAGGCTCCCTTTTCAATAGCTACAGCACCGAGGTGTAGGGAAGGGCCCCACTCCTTTCCCTAAATTGCTCCACTTTACCCTTGATACGTACCTTATATTGCTGAGTGTTAATCAACGAGGTATCAAGTACCATTTTAAAAATCTTTGGTATTACGCGATCTGAGATTGAACCCAGGTCTCCCGGATCATTGGTGAACACTCTACCCACCAGCTAAGGAGCCGGTTTATAAATAATATAAAAAGAGTTTCATCGTAGTGACATAAATAACCAAATCGATGACAGAAACGTGTTGATGTTTCGGATAAATATCTTGACTGATTAAAACACTGTTTACATTTATTTCAAATCATACATTTTTCCTAAACTAACATATATATATAAGTAAAAAGTAAAGTTGGCGATCTAAGTCGGGGGTGACCCGAAGGCCCTTATATTAATCGCTACCACACTTCTGAAAGAAGAGATAGAAAATTAACAAAGAGGACACTTTAATCAGTAGGAATAGGATTTTTTTATACTACTACCATTGGTCTAGTGGGTAGAGTATTTGCCAATGGCCCGGGAGACCAGGGTTCAATCCAAAGTCGCATCATACCAAAGACTCAAGAAATAGTACTTGATACCTCCTTGCTTAAATCACAGCATTATAAGGTACTTATCAAGGGTAAGTGGAGCAATCAATGAAAAGGAGTAGCGCCCTACCCTACACCTTGGTGTAGTAGCTATTGAAAAGGGAGCCTTCTGGTCGCCCTCTTCAATGGTCACCAACTTTACTTTTACAATTGAATAATGACATAGCGATACTGGCAAATACACCCAACCAAGCCGAAACACTACTGCATAGTTTGGAACGAGCCGCCGCAGGCATTGGCCTCCATGTCAATGCACACAAAACGGAATATATGTGCTATAATCAAACAGGCGACATCACCACACTAGATGGAACCCCTCTTAAACTAGTAGACAAGTTCACCTACCTAGGAAGCAGCGTATCATCAACAGAAAAGGACATCGACACGCGCTTAACGAAGGCATGAACAGCTATCGATAAGCTATCGATCATATGAAAATCAGACCTGACCGATAAAATGAAACGCAGTTTCTTCCAAGCAGCGGTCGTATCGATACTGCTGTATGGATGCACTACTTGGATGTTAACTAAACGGCTGGAGAAGAAACTAGACGGCAATTACACAAGAATGCTGCGAGCAATATTGAACAAGTCCTGGCGGCAACACCCCACAAGCACCAACTATTCGGCCACCTACCTCCCATCACGAAAACTATCCAAGTTAGACGAACCAGACATGCAGGTCACTGCAAGAGAAGAAGGGACAAGCTCATAAGTGATGTACTCCTATGGACCCCCACATACGGCCGGGCAAAAGGAGGACGACCAGCTCGAACATACATCCAGCAGCTATGTGAGGATACGGGATGTAGCCTTGAAGACCCACCAGAGGCGATGAACGATAGGGAGAAGTGGCGTGAGAGGGTCAGGGATATCCGTGCCTGTGGCACGACATGATGATGATGATGGTGTTTGAACAGTATTTAAACAGGCCATCTACTAAAATTGGACCATATTTCCCGAGCAACCTAATCTATGTGTATATATAGGAATGAAATATGAATGAAAAAATGAGATCAATAAGTTTGATCGTTTTATGATGAAAGCTAACAGTGTTCAAAGACGAACATCAATTATAAAAAGCTGGGGTTTTTTTGGTTGTTGTTTTTCATATTAGACACTATTTAAAATTTCAGCAACCCTTACCACTACCGTTTTTACTGGGAAACATCCTGTCACAAACATATTAGTTTGCTCTTTGGTAAGTTTTCATTATATATATATATATATATATATATATATATATATATATATATATGCTGTATTTAGAGCTCATTGTCAGTCAGAGAGCAATATAGATCTAAGAATAGGGTCGGCATAGATTCAGTAGTGCTTTGTAACGGTCCGTTTTTTGTTGTTTTATTTATTTACTTTTTTTTTTTTTTTTTTTTTTTTTGCCTATGCGATTATCGGGTCAAGCAGTACTTACACGGTGAGTGTCTATTTACAAATCGTCAAGTGAGGTATTATGGGAAAAGTCACAGGATCAGAAATATTAGAATTTGACAAGATATTCAAAGCTGTTGTTATTCAATGTTTTATGCGTTTTTTGCTTTTTGTTTGGTTTTTGTTTTTGTTTTTTAAGGCACAATCATCGGACAGAATCTGATGATTGTGAGTTGAACTCAATATGATAAAGACACACTTCAATAAGATAAAGTAACACTTCATGTCTTGTACGAACTATGTCATGGAACGAAGTTTCATGACGTACGAGACAATAAGGACTTTTTATGTTTTGCTTTTATACTTTTAAGCAACATGTGCTTTTGCAATCGTCTTCTCTCTCTCTCTCTCTCTCTCTCTCTCTCTCTCTCTCTCTCTCTCTGAATATATATATATATAATGGACTGCGATTGACAGGTTAACGAACACGTAGAAATCTGAACTCACTGATAAAATAAAACGGGAATTCTTTCTGGCTATAACCGTGTTAGTACTATTGTATGGTTGTCCTTTCTAGACTTTAACGAATCTAGATGGGGGCAACAACGGGATGCAGTCAGCTATTTTGAAGTAACAACCCACAACGACCACTTACCTCCTATCTCACAAACTATTCATGTTAGACGAGCAAAACGCATCAGCTCTTCACGAGACAGTGGATGCCATCTTGAGAACCTACTAAGGCGATGGCGAAAAATTAATATCAGGACGACTTGAAGATGATATATATATATATATATATATATATATATATATATATATATGTGTGTGTGTGTGTGTGTGTGTATGTGTGTAAATTTGATTCGATTAAGAAAAGTGTTTTTAAAAAATTAAAAAACAAAGCCATGAAATAAAGAAGAGTTTCAAAACAAGAACACACCAAAGTGTGCCGAATTTATGAGGATTTTGTGAAACTGTAAAAGACGAAGAACCATATAATTACAATAAATAAATCATATTGACGTCAGTTCCTTCATCATATATCTTAGACCAATATATATATATATATATATATATATATATATATATGAGATAATACGAGTTTTAAGAAATAATTGTACAAATAATGACATGTTAAGACAGAGATCGATAAATAGTTCATGGTCTGAGTAATTTACAAATAGTTTAATCACATATTGGAGATAGATAGATAGATAGATAGATAGATAGATAGATAGATAGATGAACATGTACTCGAAACATGATCAAGTAAGTATAACAACAGTGGTATATAGAATGTATTCTAATATATGTTTATGTGTGGGTGTATATATGTATATATGAACATCTATATTGGTATACATATATATATATATAAACATAGATGTACATATAAACATAAACATAGCTGTACATTTATATATATATATATATATATATATATATATATATATATATATATATATTCAATTCATGTATTCCGTTTTGTGTGCATCTGCGAGCAATATTGAACATGTCCTGGAGGCAACACCCCACAAGGCACCAACTATACGGCCACCTGCCTCCCATCACGAAAACTATCCAAGTTAGATGAACCAGACATGCAGGGCACTGCTGGAGAAGCAGGGACGAATTCATAAGTGATGTACTCCTATGGACCCCCACATATGACCGAGCAAAAGCAGGACGGCCAGCTCGAACAGACATATAGCAGTTCTGTGAGGATACGGGATGTAGCCCTGAAGACCTACCAGAGGCGATGAACGATAGGGAGAATTGGCGAGTGAGGGTCAAGGATATCCATACTGGCGGCACGACATGATGATGATGATATATATATATATATATATATATACAAGGAAGTTTTGTTAAAGTCGATGGATATTGTTTCTTTAACAAAACTTGCTTGAATAATTGCTTGCTTCCTCCATATACTCTTTTCAATATATATATATATATATATATATATATATATATATATATATGCATTCATACACGCAGACAGATATAACACACACACGCGCGCATGCGCGCGCACACACACACATACATATATGTGATGAAATATATTCTGGTTTGGTACTAATTTCGTTGACTTTTTATGTTATTGATAAAAATATAATTATTGCCGCAAATAATAAACTCTAGAGGAGTAAATAATAATAATCCTATGGGATTTTAACATCCAAACGGATCACCTAATCCCGGCCAGGAGACCAGACTTTATAATAATCAACAAAAAAAAAAGAACTTGCAAAATAGTCGACTTTGCTGTCCCGGCTGACCACAGAATAAAACTAAAAAAATGTAAAAAGAAGGATAAGTACCTCGACCTTGCTAGGGAATTTTAAAAAAAACTGTGGAACATGCAGGTGACAATTATACCTATTGTAATTGGTGCGTTTGGAACAGTAACTAAGGGATTACTAAAGGGACTAGAGGACTTGGAGGTTGGCGGACGAGTGGAGATCATCCAAACGACAGCATTATTGAGAACGGCCAGAATACTAAGAAGAGTCCTGGAGACTTGAGGAGACTTGCTGTCACTCAGACTCCAATGAAAAACCATCGGCTAACGCTGATGTGAAAAGCTGTTATGAGTGAATAATGATAATAATAATTCGGTGCGTTTGGAACAGTAACTAAAAGATTACTAAAGGGACTGGAAGACTTGGAAGTTAGCGGACGAGTAGAGACCATCCAAACTACTACATTATTGAGGACGGCCAGAATCCTGAGACGAGTCCTGGAGACTTGAGGCGACTTGCTTTCACTCAAATTCCAGTGAAAAACCATCAGTTAACGCTGATGTTAAAAACTCTAATAAGTAAATGATAATACAATTATGACTACTACTATAATGATGTTCAGTAGTTGTCACACTTTGATAAACAATTCAAAATTTAATATTCGCTGAATCGCACACATTTGTTGTTGACAACTGTTCATCATGAAGCAAGCACCCGTTACGTTTCTACAGACTGGCTGGGTTTTTTGTTTTGTTTTGTTTTGTTTTAAAGCTTATTTATTTATTCATTTATCTATTTATATATATATATTTATCTATTTATATATATATATTTATCATTTGTAACATTCCCCGTCTAAGATACATATATTGCTACCCCTTTGACACTGTTCGTCAGTCGCATACTTCAAAACAAATTTAGCTTTGCTCAGCTGGATGTAATAATTCAAATCATTCAAAAGAAGTTGTCATTGTCCGAAATTATCTTCGTTTGACAAATTTCCATTCCATATATATATATATATATATATATATATATATATATATATATATATATATATATATATATATATATATATATTGCCATTAGTCAGAAATCGATCTGAAAAATTTGTAATTTTTATCCAACCAAAAGAAAAAATTGCAGGGGAAGTGAAAAAAAGAGAGAGAGAGAGAGAGAGAGAGAGAAGAGAAGAGAAGAGAAAGAGAGCAATGTAAATAAAAAGTCTCTAGAAGAAATATTTTCATTGTGCTTCGACAATATCTCTCATAAAATGCTGACCTTTTTTTTTTTCTTACAATCAAATTCTACAAAAAATAAAATCGAAACGGATTTACCAAAAAAATAAATTTACATGAATATATATAAGAAGTGTACTTATTTTTGGACTGCTATGTATTCCTATTTTTATTATAACTGTTTCTATACTGGACAGCTTGATAATTGATATTACCGAATAAGATTTTTATAAAAAAAAACAAACAAACTTACTTTTCTTCTAAATCAAAAATACTTGGATTTTATAATTTTTAGGAAAACATTATACAATCAAAATATCTAATATCTTAGCATTATTAAAAATTACAGAAAAGCCCATAAATAAGTACACCAAATAATCCAAATTGTTAAATTATTTGGATAAAAATTTCATTTTCTTTTAAATAAAAGATACCAGGATTTTATGATTTTTTGCGGAACATTATACAATCAAAACGGATATTATTAGGTATTATTAATCTTATTTTGTATATAGTATAATAATTTTATCTTTTAATCCCAGTTTCCATGTAAAGTTTGGTTATAAATAATAGCTAATAATAACCGTGCTGATTGTACATATAATGTTCTACAAGAAACTATAAAATTCTTTGTATCTTCGGTTTAGAAGAAAATGAACTTTTTTTCCGCATAATCTTTAGGGGTGTACCTATTTATAGGTGATATTGAAATATTTGATAACATTCGTTCTGGTTGTATAATGTTTCACTGGAAATTACATAATCCTGGTATTTTAACTTAAAAGAAAATTAACTTTTTTTTATACTTATCTATGGCCGAGACTATATCTAAAATATTTAGTCTGGCACAGGATCACTTATTCATTTTTAACTCGACAAAAACCACTTATCATAGAAATGTTTTCATTCGAGTAATGCATTTACAGTGCTATATTGTTGAGAATAAAGCAGCATCCAGTCCAATTAGCAACTACATGATAATTTTATGGCGCCTTCATCTAAGCTGAAGGTCATTTTTTAATCATGAAAATTCTCGATGTAACGGAGATAACTCATTAGAATCCTTTACTCTTTTCGAATATTTTGTAACAATTGTTTGCAGGTTGTTTTTTTTTTTGTTTTTTTTTGCTTTTAAGATAACCTTTTAACTAAAATAAATTTCTGCTGTGCAGTTTTGCCTGATTTTCTCTGATCGGATGTCATTCAGTATTTTTAATTATTTTCTTAATTAAGAAAACTGTATAATGTAAATGTTTACATAAAGAATTTTATTAATGGTTAGTTAACTTGCAAGAGAAGCTTCCATCTTCTTTTTTTATAATCTTCTATTTTTCTTTTTATCTAACTCAATTTAATTCTTATTTATCTTATTTCATTTTATTTAATTTTGATCGAATTTAATTTATTTTGTTTAGTCGCATATCGATTTGAAAAATTAAGAATTTTTATTCTCTGAGAGGTGGAGTGTGTGTGTGTGTGTGTGTGTGTGTGTGTGTGTGTGTGTGTGTGTGTGTGTGTGTGTGTGTGTGTGTGTGTGTGTGTGAAAGAGACCGAGAGAGAGAGAGAGAGAGAGAGAGCTAGAGAGAAGAAATTTCTTTATTATTTATGAATTATCAGATTTTTATTATGCTTTGAAAGTACCGCCCCAAAATACATACACCTTACCATTTTCCAAATAAAAATTTGATTTCATTATTTGTTGTAGAGATTTTACAATGAAAACGAATACTGTTGTTTTATTTATTACCACAATCTATAGCAGAGAAGCTCTGGATCAAAAATAAAATTGTACACATATACATAAAGGTAGAATGTATTTTCCTTTATAGTATTATGACGATCTTATGTTTTGATAGCAGAGTTTCAGTCTAAAACGTGGTACTAAATGATAGCTAATAATAAGTTTTGATGGTACAAAAAAATGTCCCACTAGAAATAATAAAACCCTACTATCTTTGAAGAAAATGAACTTTTTCTCCCGAAAAACTGTTAGGGATGTACTTACCTATGGACAATATGGTAGTAGTAATAATAATAATGACTTTGATTGAATAATGTTTCGCTTAAAATAATAAAATCCCGCTATCTTTGATTTAAAAGAATAACTTTCCGAAACGAACTTTTAGGGGTGTACTTATTTATGGGCGAGATTATATTTAACAAGATTGGCACATGGTAACTTATTCATGGTCGATATGGCATGTATTTGTAACTAGATAAAAGCCACATATAATACTCATATGTTTGGTATTTGGGTTTCAGTGCTTTAGACTTTATAAATAAAAATTACTTATAACATTTTTTGATAAAAATTTCATTTTTTTCTAAACCATATATACCAGGATTCTATTATTTCAAGTCAGCGTTATACAATCAAAACGAATGTTTGTTTTTTTTAATTTTTCCTTTTTTTTATTTATAGGGGTGTGACATTTAGATTTTTAGATCACAAACTTTCTGTGTTGTACAGTTTGGTAATGAATAATTGCTAATGATATTCAATTTGATTGTATAATATTCTACAAGAAATAATAAAATCTATTGGTTGATATTAGATATGGAACCACTTAGAAATTGCTAAGTACCGCACCGCCCATAGATATATTCACCCCAGACATTCTTTTAAAATAAGTAAAATAAATTTGGCGACCGTAGTCGAGGGCGACCAGAAGGCTCCCTTTTCAATAGCTACAACACCGAGGTGTAGGGGAGGGCGCTACTCCTTTCCCTGGATTGCTCCATTTTTCCCTTCATACGTACCTTATATTGCTGAGTGTTAAGCAGGAATGTATCAAGTACCATTTTTAAAGTCTTTGGTATGACGCGACCTGGGATTGAACCCAGATCTCCCGGACCATTGGCGAACACTTATTATCTCTTGTCGAACATGAAACAACCAAAACTGATATTATTAACCATTAATCATTACTGAACTCTTCAAAATTAAATACATCCCATTTATCTAATAAAACCCGTTTTAATGTAAATTGTTACCTTGGAAATTTTAAAATCCTGTCATTTTTGCTATGAAAGAAAGTCAACTTATTTAGAAAAGTTGCTTGGGGTGTACTTATTTATGGGCGGTACTGGAGGTATCTTGCATACTCTATTCAAATAAACTTAAGTTTAACCTCTAACTTCTCATAAAATACTCAACCATTCTTTATATTCTATGATATGTATTTAGTCCACCCATGTACGAAGATGGTGTGCAGGGTTAAGTTTTAAACAGCTAATTCGAATTCAGATATTTCGTTCTTTAAAAACGACTGCCCAACCAAATCTGCCCAAGTATTTTACCCATAACAAGAAGGAGAATTTAAACTTCGTTCATCAAGTTCATTGGCGATAACCAATACGCCTTTATTGTATAGATCTTAATTAATAAGTTTAACTTTGTTTAACACATGACCATAAGCACAAGGTACCCAGTGAAAATCAAACTCACTGACAACGAACGGTCTGTTAGCCTAGCTCGCTAACTTTTTCATCAGACTAAGAGCCCCATTCCTGCCATATAAATGTATCTATTTTCATGAGAGCAGCCGAAAATATGCTCTTTTAGAATGTAATACTTTGTGCATAGTCAACGGTTTCCTCGTTCTCTGGGTCCGATTTTTGAGCTCCTCATTCTTCCTGTTAAATAGGGACTGGACTAGCTTACAAGGCAGACTGTCTATATTTTTATTCCTTTCATTATCATATAACTCCAAGCGAGTTTTTCACACCAACGCAAGCTGAAGGACTTTCACTGGAGTTCGAGTGACAGCAAGTCTCCTCGGGTCTCCAGAACTCTTCGCAGTATCTTGCCCGATCTTCGAAATGCAATAGTTTCCAGCCCTTTTCCAAGCCTTTGGGGGCCATTCTGAGTGCACCGATTATAATTGATACCACCGTCATTTTCATGGCAAGATTTCAGTGCTTGTCTTTCTTTTTGTTTTATTATTATCATTCTTATTATTATCATTCTTAAACCATCTCATTGGCCTAGTGGGTAGAGTGTTCATAAATGATCCGGGTGACCTAGGTTCAATTCCCTGTCGCGTCATACCAAAGACTTTTAAAATGGCACTCGATACTTCCTTGCTTAACACTCAGCAACATAAGGTACGTATCAAGAGTAAAGTGGAGCAATCCAGGGAAAGAGGTAGAGCCCTCCCCTACACCTCAGTGAAGTAGCTATTGAAAAGGGAGCCTTCTGGTCACCCTTGACTACTACTATTATCATTCTACAATTTGGAGTATTTTTCTCACCAGTGTTAGTCGATGGTTTTTCACTGTAGTCTGAGTGACAACAAGTCTCCTCAAGTCTCCAGGACTGTTCTCAGTATTATGGTTGATCTTAATAATACAGTAGTTTGAACGTTTTCCACTTGTCCCCTTTTTTCCAAGTCTTCCAGCCCCTTTAACAATCCTTTCGTGACTGTAGCGACCTCAGCAATTATAAATCGTATCACCGTCACATCATTAATATTTACTCCTCTAGAGTTTTTCACATCAGTGTTAACTGATGGTTTTTCACGGGAGTTTGAATGACAGCAAGTCTCCTCAAGTCTCCAGGACTCGTCTCAGGATTCTGGCCGTTCTTAGCAATGCTGTCGTTTGGATAGTCTCTGTTCGTCCGCCAATTTCCAAGTCTTCCAGGCCTTTTAATAATCCTTTAGTTATTGTGCCTAACGCACCAATCACAATTGGCACAATCGTTACTTTCATGTTCCACAGCTTTTTCAATTCTCTAGCAAGGTCGAAGTACTTATCTTTCTTTTCACCGTCCTTCAGATTTATTATTATCATTATTATATGCCTTGCAAGTTTTCACATCAGTTTTTGATTAGTGGTATTTCTCTGTAGTCTGGGTGACAGTAAGTCTATTCATGTCTCCAAGACTCTTCTCAGTATTCTCGTCGATCTTTGGAATGCTGCAGTCTGGATAGTCTCCACTTGTCCTCTTATTTCTAAATCTTCCAGTCCCTTTATCAATCCTTTGGGGATCGTTCCAGGTACACTAACTAAAATTGGTATCACTGTCACAGTATTATTATTATTATTGTTATTATCCTCCTAGCAAGTTTTCACCCCAGTGTTTGCTGATTGTCTTTCACGGGATTCCGAGTGACAGCAAGTTTCCCCAAGTCCCCAGGAATCTTCTCAGTATTCTGGCCTATGCTATGGTCGGCTTGGTTGCGATTCTTCTTCTTATTCACAAACCTTTGATGAGCGATCCAAGTGCACCAATTACTACTGGTATCACCGTCAGCCTCATGTTCTACATTTTTTAGTCCTCAGGCAATGTCCACGTATTGTCCATTTTTTTTTTATTTCCTTTCATTTTTCCGCCATGGTCTGCTGGAACTGTAATATTTACCCTATGTGAGTTTTCATAGCGAATGAATATATATATATATTATGATGAAATATTATTATGAATAACTGTTATTAAATATTACTATTGGTCTTGTTTAGTTTGGTTTTATGGCATATCATCCATTGTAGGTAATTTAATGCCAAATCCATTTGTATACATACAAACACTTCTATTTCTAACAATTCAGGTTAGTATAAGTCCGCAGTTTTAAATGTCAGAAAGTGTTCTATTCTAAATTATTCAATTAAGTCTAAGTTAAATGAGTCCAAATATTGATATGTATCTCTAACAATTTAAACATCAGTCATTTATTTACGCACTGTTAAATGTCAAAACCGTTCTATTTCAAACAATTCAGTTTAGCATAGATACACAGTTTAGTTCTATTTGACTCATAGATAGGACCCTATCAGGTGCTACCACTCCGGGTCCGAATGGACCTGGGAGCAATGGCAATGGAGGGATACTCTGCATTCCCCAAAACTCCAGCATTACTGAAGCCTCACCATCAGATTGTTTAGTTTCAGATCAGGACGCTGTTGTGGGGTGGGAGGTTCTTACCTCTCTGTAGAGAAGCAGTCTGTGTATTCTACGGCCTCCCCAAAATAAATTATCAATTGATAATTAAAAAAGCAATAAAACTAAACAAAAACGTAATGGGGGGGGGGCTTGTGGCGTAATGGTTAACGTGCTGAACTGCGGTATCGAAGTAAAAAAAGTTCAGACTCCAGTCAGACTGCAACAATCATTTTCGGTCTAATAGACTTGGAAAAAGAATGAACCTTCCAATCACCCACGTGATGTGTTAAATAATAATCATGCTGTTCTTTAAATAACCCACGAAGGTAGATATGTCATTAACGAACTTAACATAATTAACCTTTCTATCAGTAAATACTTAACTTATTAAAAAAACACTTAACTTATTTTAAAAATAATTCTTAACTTATAAAAATGAATAAATCAGGAAACTGAATTTTATTTCTGATGAAAAATATTATGAATGCAAAATAGGTATTATTATATTATTTAAAAAAATCATTTGTAACAAAATAAATTTTTTATCAGCCACAAAATTTGAATTCTATTTCTTTTTTCATTGATAGAAAAATACGTATAATCAGCGTTAAAGGTAAAAAAAAAAAAAAATTATCAGAGGTAATTCAGAGTTGGAAATTTGAAACATGTTAGAAAAATATCTCTCTCCGAAGTCCAGAAAACACTTGGAAGGCCGAAGAATTTATCAACCGAAATGTGCTGAAAAAAAATAAGATAATAAAATAATTGTCGGCGAATTTTAACTTCTCTCACTCTATCATTTCTTTCTCCTTCCACGTCAGTCTTCACTCCTCCTTCCACGTCTCTCTTCCCCCGTCTTCCACGTTGATTTTCTTTTCTCCCACCTCACGGCATTTGACTCTCCTCCTTCCACCTCACTGTTTTCTTCCACCTTCCACCTTGTTTTTCTCTTTCCGTTCAACGCCGTCTTGCTATCCTTCTTTCATGATGTCACGCACTCCTTGCCTTGGTCACACGTCGTCTTTCTCTTCTTCCACGTCACTCCACGTTGATTACCATTTACTCCGTAAACGAGATGAACAACAGAAAATATAGATTGCTATTATATATATATGTATTTATAGTCAATGCACACAAAACGGAATATATGTGCCTTAATCAAACAGGATACATTTCCTCACTTAACGGTAGCTCTCTGAAACTAGTAGACAAGTTCACCTACCTAGGAAGCAGTGTCTCATCAACCGAGGCAGACATCGATACGCGACTAACAAGGGCGTGGACAGCTATCAATAGGCTATCGGTCATATGGAAGTCAGACCTGACCGATAAAATGAAACGCAGTTTCTTCCAAGCAGCGATCGTGTCGATACTGCCATATGAACGCACTAAATGGACGCTAACTAAACGGCTGGAGAAAAAGCTTGACGGCAACTACACATAATTGCTGCGAGCAATATTGAACAGGTCCTAGTGGCAACACCCCACAAAGCAGCAGCTGTACGGCCACCTACCTCCCATCACGAAAACTGTCCAAGTTAGACGAACCAGATATGCAGGACACAACTGGATAAGTAAGGACGAACTCATAAGTGATGTAATCCGATGGACCACTTCACATGGCCGAGCAAAAGTAGGGCGACCAGCTCGAACCTACATACAGCCGCTCTTTGAGGATACGGGGTGTAGCACTGAGGATCTGCCGGATGCGATGAACGATAGGGAGGGGTGACGAAAGAAGGTTAGGGATATCCGCGCTGATGGCACGACAATGTGAGATGATGATTTATAATCAGAGTCAGTAGGTGAAAGCAATTATTTGTCAAAATTTCTGAGATTAATCATAATAATTTCTATCAGTTAGAATATTCGGAAGAGTGTCTTCGTCTTTATTCTTATATTCACAACGTTTCGGTCGATATATTGAAGTCCAAGAAACGGTGTGAGTATACCAATAAAAATGAAGTCAATGGTCCGAATATTCTAAGTGATAAAAGGTGATGTTCTCGTGGTGAAATAGTTAAAGCGATGGACTGCGGAATCGTAGTAAGCGAGTTCGTACTCCAGTCGCGCTATTACATTCATTTTCGGGCAAATACCTTTGGGAAAGGCACAAACCCCCCTATCCTCCCTGCTATCGGTTAAATAGTATCACTACTGTTCTTCAAGGAGAATAGCTTTAGCATTAAATAACCTACAAAGGTTGATATGCCACTAAACAAAGAAACCAAACCAAACCTAAGTGATAAAAAGAATGTGAGAGCTATGTTTTATTTACGTTCTAACCTGTAGCTATAGTTTAAAATTAAATGAAAACAACTTTTCAAATCCCAGGAACATCCTGTTTATCCTCGCAGACTTAAGCACTATCGTATCCCAGTCTCAATCCCTTTAGAAATTTTCTATTCAACCAACCTTAATTCAAGTTTGACGTGGCTCCAAACGCATTATCATGAACCTAATTGGAACTGCAAGGCTGTTCCAAAGACAGCAATGAATATTCTTGATGTCTTCCACTGCTAACGTCAGAGAACTATCACTGAACACCGATGGGCAAACTCCCTCAAACAAGATTCTGTACAAGACGTAAAACACCATTCCGCTATCAACAAGGGTAGCAAAACTACGATGGTCCATGTTTGATCATGTGCTTCAGATGCTTAAAAAAAATTCCCATTAAAAAAATCCCTGGAATTTGTTGTAATAGTGTCCCATAACTATCAGGTATTAAGAGGCCTCCACTGAACAAACTTGCTTGATAAACTGCTAGCGGACCAGCAAAATGCAGGTCTGAGACCCCTAAGATTTGGCAAAATGTTGAGGGTGCTAAGCACCTTGGTAAAGGAAAGAATAGAGTCACTTCAAATAAAAGATTGAATGGTGTTGCAAGATGTACTGAACTAATATAAAAGCAGGATGTTGTAAAACAAACAAGAAGCGTTATCGGGGCTGTAGAATACACCGACTGTACCGCTGCGGAGAGGCAAGACCCCCCCCCCTTAATGAGTGTCCAGAATGTGACTCTAAACAACCCGATGGTGAAGTCCGAGTAATGCTGTAGCTTTGGGGAATGCGGAATACCCCTTCACTGCCATCGCTCCCAGGTCTACTCTGGCTTGGAATGGTAACATCTGATAGGGTCCTATCTATGGGTCGAATAGAACTAAACTGTATACTTATGCTAAACTGAATTGCTTGAAATAAAACTGTTTTTGATATTGACACTGTATTTACGCTAAGCCAAGTTATTTGAAATAGAACTGTTTTGACATTTAACTGTGTGGGGACAAAAACTATACTGATACTAAACTGAATTGTTAGAATTAGACCTGTTTGACTAAACTGAATAGCTTGAAATAGAAATGTTTTTGACAAACTGTGTACTTATGCTAAACTGAATTGTTTGAAATAGAACTGATTATTTACATAAAAATGGATTTGGCGTTAAATAAGCTACAAAAGTAAATATGCCATAAAACCCAAACAACCAACCAACTAAAAAACCTTCTAAAACTCATTGACTAGAGTTATAATTTTCTTTTTTAATAATATAATTTTACACTTTCCGAAATTTTTTTCACGTGTTGTATCAACTGATTTTCACTGAAATTTGGGTAATAGCAACTCTCAACTCCCTAGGACTTAAACTCATTTAAATATTGCTGAGGTCTTATTTCGAGACTTGTATCACTGTCATTTTTATGTTTCCGAACAATTGGCGGTCTGCTTGAACAGTAAAATCTACGAAACGTCAAGTTATTTTTCCTTGTTATTTAGCACAAGGTCTGGTCTTCCAACTGGTTTCCCAGTCGGCTGGGGCTGTAGAATATACCGATTGCTTTTCTGCAGATGAGTAAGACACCCCCCCCCACAGCGAGTGTGCAGGATATGACACTAAATACTCCGATAGTGAGGCTCCAGGAATACAGTAGCTTTGAGGAATGTGGGGTACCCCTTCATTGCCATCGCTCTCAGGTCCATTCTGGCGCGGAATTGTACCACCTGATAAAGTCCTATCAGCAGATTAAATAGAATTAAATTGTGAACTCATGCTAAACTGAATTGTTTGAAATAGAACAGTTTTGAAATTTTAACTGAACTGTTTTAACATTGTAAATAAAAAATATTTATATATACTTATTCTAAACTGAATTGTTTGAAATAGAAATGTTTATTGTATAAACTGGATTTGGCATTAATTAACTTACAATGGTTGATTTTGCCATAAAACCAAACCATACCTTCCGACCGGAATTGGGGGATCCTTTTTCATCTTAAAATCCGCAAAGAATTTTCGGCGTCTCATTTTCTAGGACAGATGATGGTTTTTGAATAGAAGATTTGTCCATACGGCCAAACTTCATTCACTTGTACAGTTCTCTGTTGATCATTTTCCCCAGTCAGTTATGCCTACTCAACTATTCCTTTTATTTCAGTTTGCTGCATTTGCTTATCATTTGATTAACTGCTTCATCTAATATCATATTTACCCAACCCCTCCGCTCGGGCAGGATATGACACAAGGTCAATTTTTAAGCGAAGTTTAACAGGTTTGAATTCAGAGTTTTCCTTCTCCTAGACTAGTTGCCTCACCAAGACTGAAGAACCTAGTCTGCCCTACTATTTACCCATAGCTGGAGGGAGAATAATTGGATTCATACCTTTCCCAAGGGTATAAGTGCTATGTGAAATGCAATCAGTCTCGTCCAGGATTTGAACTCGTGTCACCGTGTCCATTTCTAACGACGATAACCATTACACCACGGGCGCTGCTTCATCTAATATGTTACTTTTATTATAATTCCTCGTGAGTTTTCACACCAGCGTGAGCTAATGCTTTCTCACTGAAATTTGAGTGACAGCAAGTCTCCTCAAGACTCCAGGACTTTTCTCAATAATAATGCCGTTGTCTAAATGTCTTCCAATCCCTTTAACAGTACTTTGGGGATTGTTCCAAGTGCTCCAAATACAATTGGTATCAACATCACCTTCATGTTCAAAGGTCTTTTTTAGATCTCTAACAAGGTCAAGATATTTATCTCTCTTTTCGTTTTCTTTTAATTTCATTGTGGTCTGCTAGGACGGCAAAGTTTACTATTCGGCAGGTTTTCCTTTATTTTGTTGACGATCACTAATTCTGGTCGTCTGGCCGAGATTATGTGATCCATTTGTATCAAGTCCTCTAGTCCCTTTAATAATCCTTTAGTTACTGTACCAAAAGCACCAATCACGATTGGTACAATTGCATTATTATTATTATTATTATTATTACTATAATACTATTATTATTTACTCTTTGTGATTTTTTCCTCTAGTATTAACAGGTGGCCTCCCCTGAAGTTTTGTGACAAGTCTTTACGGCTCTCTAGGACTCTTCTCAGTATTCTACCCGATTTAATCAGTTTCCATTAATATTCGTGATTCTTTGATATTGCTCCAAGTGATCCGACTATGATTGGTATCACTGTTACCTTTATATTCCATAACATTTTAACCCTTTTCGAAAAGTTCTTCTATTGATCCAGGTTGTTTTTTTTTTTTTTTTTCTTTTTTTTTCTTTTTTTTTTTTTTTTTGCTTTCCTGTATGCGGTCTTGCTTGAACAGAGAAGTCCACTAATTATTTTTTGAACTATAAAAACTGTTTGGTCTTCTGGTTGGGAAACGATAATCCGCGCTCTAGTCTTATAATCCCAGATGAGTTTTGAAACGCGTTTTCCTGGGCCGATTATATTCTAGACATATACTATTAGTTTGGGTTTCTTTGTTTTAATGACATATCAAACTTCGTGGATTAGTTAATGCTATAAAATATCACTAGATGTTAATTCATGGATAATACTCCGTTTTTTATGAAGCATTAGGTTATCCTCAAAGAGAATAACCCTACAAAGAATATTCGGAAGGAAACAGAACAAGTCAATTGATATAATAAGACATTTAATCAATATATTTAATTGTATACAATACTAGGAAGGAACTCAGTTCCCTCGCTAGGTTAGACAAGAGTCACAGGCATCCAAGGAACTTAGAGAAAAGTCCATACATCCAAAAGGTGGATACCACTAAGTATTTTCAGGTCTGAAATTTAAAGAAGAGTGACCCCATGTGCAAGCGAACCATGACGTCTGCTCTACCCAAGATCTTTTCGTGAAAGAGGTGGATTGTCACGTGAGACTACTCCGTTTAGTTTCCCAACAATGCCAAAATCATCCTTATAGAAGAACGGTATGGTACTATTTAACTCATAATTCGGAGGATAAAGGGGTTCATGCCTTTCCCAAGGGCATAAGTCCGAAAGTGAACGTAAGAGCGCTACTTCAGTTCGAACTCGCTTACCACGATGTTGTATTCTAGCCACTACGCCACAACTCCACACAATCACACCTCCTTGATATATTATTGGTCAACAGTCAAATTTCAGTCAGATTCTCAATTTCTTATGAATCCATTTCTCCATTTTGTTTGTTCTTTTATGTCTTAGACTGTATTTCCTTATAACGTCGTTGATTCTTATTTAGTATGAGTCCATGTGGCGCAAAAACTAATGTGCTAGACTACAGCCTCTCCTAAGTGAGTTCGAACTCCAGTCGCGCTCATTCGTTTATTTTCTGACTAATGTCTTTTGAAATTACATTTAACCCCCTTATTCCTCCCAAGCTACGGATTAAATAGTATTACTACTGTTCTTCCGCAAGGATGGCTTTGACATTAAATAACCCTCCGAGATTGATACGCCATTGAAACAAACTAAACTCTTTCTTTCTCTCACTCTCTCTCTCTCTCTCTTTATCACACACATATCTCTCTAAAGCATATATCTCTTTCCCTCTTTTTATCACTGAGGCCGACATCTGTCTGTCTGTTTCTCTCTCTTTCACTGTCACACACAAATTTCTCTGTTACACACGCACATCTCTCTCTCTCTCTCACTCTCTCTCTCTCTCTCACACACACATATCTCTTTCTCACTCATTCTCTCTAACAGACACTCATCTCTCTGTCACACACACATATGTTTCTCCCCCTTTCTCTCTCTCTCTCTCTCTCTCTCTCTCTCTCTCACACACACACATATCTTTTTCTTTCTCTCTCTCTATCTTTCCCCCTAGTCTACCCTTGTTATTTACTGGTATCTTAAAGTTTTCTAGCGTTTAGTCTTTTCTTATTATTATTATTATTATTATTATTATTATTATTATTATTATTATTCACTACTTTTCAAGTTTTCTACATCAGCGTTCGCTGATGGTTTCTCACAGTTGTTTGAATAACTACAAGTCTCCTTATGTCTTCAGGGCTCATCTCAGTATTTTTGCCGATCTTTATAAGGCTGTAATCTCCACTCGTCCACTTATTTCTAAGTCCTCCATTCCTTGTACCAATCCTTTGGTGATTGTGCCAAGAGCACCAATGACAATTGATATAACCGTCACTTTCATGTTCCATTGTTTTGTTTTGTTTTTTCAATTCATAGCGAGTTCCAGGTACTTATCCTTCTTTTCACTTTCTTTTAATTTTACTCTGAGGTCAGCCGGGACAGTAAAGTCCACAATTCAGCAAATTTCTTTTCTTTTTTTTTTTTTTTCGTTGATTATTTAAAGGTCTGGTCATCTGACTGACATTAGGCGATCCGTTTGTATTTCAAAGTCCCAGAGGAGTTTGTGCGTCCCATTCTCCAGAACAGATTCTGGGTTGTGCATATACCATTTGTTCGTATGATGAAATTTCAATTTCTGCCACAGTTCCCAGTAAACCCCCTTGCCCACCCAGTCGGGTCTAGTCTTATACTCTTTCTGTGCTAATTTTCTGTATTCGCTTATTATGTGATTTTTCATTTCGTCTCTATCACCACATAATCTGCATCAGCGGTTTTGTTGCGTCTTATCTATTTCTATTATTTTCATATAATAATGAGAATAATGATAGATAAAACGCAATTATTATTATTATTATTATTATTATTACAGGTGGTCTCTCAGGGATCTGAATGACAGCAAGTCTCCTCAGATCTGCAGGACTTTTCTCAGTATTCCAATCGATCCCAACATTGTTATAGTCGGGATGGTTTCGATTCTCCCTCTGATTTCCTGCTGTTTCAGTCGCTTCTCCAGGACTCTAAACGAACGCACACGAAAACACACACACACACACACACACACACAAACACGCACGCACACACACACACACACACACACATATATATATATATATATAATCTTATTTCCAAAACCCTCCGCTCGGGCAGGATATGACACAAGGTCAATTTTTAAGCGAAGTTTAACAGGTTTGAATTCAGAGTTTTCCTAGACTAGTTGCCTTACCAAGGCTGAAGAACCTAGTCTGCCCTACTATTTACCCATAGATGGAGGGAGAATAATTGGATTCATACCTTTCCCAAAGCTATTAGTGCTATGTGAAATGCAATCAGTCTCATCCAGGATTTGAACTCGTGTAGCCGTGTCCATTTCCTACGACGATAACCATTACACCACGAGCACATCCACCTTATTTATAATAAACTGAATAACCTAATAAGTATAACGCATCGTTTCGGTGTTGAGAATCGTTACCACTAGCTTAGACCACTCCAGCAGTAGCTAACTATGCAATCAAATTTTGGATCCAGTCGGCTGGGGCTGTAGAATACACCGATTGCATCTCTACAAAAGAGTAAGTACCCCCTCCAACGAGTTTCCTGAATATGACATGAAACAATCTAATGGTAAGCTTCCAGTCTTGG
Organism: Sepioteuthis lessoniana; assembly: GCA_963585895.1. Lineage (NCBI taxonomy): Eukaryota > Metazoa > Mollusca > Cephalopoda > Myopsida > Loliginidae > Sepioteuthis > Sepioteuthis lessoniana. The sequence goes on along the minus strand of CAUZXS010001429.1, from coordinate 19,974 downwards.
AGCTTTGGGGAATGTGGAATACCCCTTCATTTCTATTGCCCCCAGGTCAACTCTTACCCGGAGTGGTAGCATGTAACAAGGTCCCATCTATGGATCAAATAAAATCGTTTGACGTTTAAACTGGGAGCGAGCAAATGACTTATACAAAATTGAATTGTTAAAAATTAAACTGTTTGATCATTTAACTGTATGTAAACAAATGGCTGATGTTTAATTAAATTGTTACTGATGCATAGCAATACTTGTAACCATTTAACTGTGTACCAACTAATATATAATATTGATTAAGATTATTTGTGTTAAATTATAATACTTGTAACCACTCCCCTGTGTGCAAAAAAAAAAATGAAAGTTAATAGAATTATTCGTGTAAGATTGAAATGCTAGAAGTTATTTAACTGTATGCCAAAAAAAGGCTCTGAATTTTAAAAATCTTATCAACAAAAACGTGTTTACAAATCATATATTTAATATATATACATTAAGACAATTTGGTATTAAATAACATACAAGGGTTGATATGCCATAAGATTTAAAAAAAAAACATTGATTTGTCCGTTACTTTATAGTAATGACAGCCTGGTTGGTAACCCTTTGTTGTATTAAAAACTTCCCTTTCAATGTGAATGAGTCTAGCTATGAAGGATTAATAAAGTTCGGCCGCCGCTAGCGTAAAGCAAAGCTCTTCGAAAGAATTGAGCACTCTGGTAGCCGATAGGGTATAAAAAAAATGTAAACAAAGGCTGCTGCTGCTGTTTCTAAAAATAAAAATACCTTAAAATTCCCTTAGCCGCTTGGTGGTCGAGTGGTCTGAAACTTAGTCTAACGTAAAGTTGGACGGGTTTTGATCCCGGCTTCGAGCGTCCTGCCTGTCTAGCCACACTGAAGAGTTCTGATAGAACGAAACAGTCTGTCTGTGGATGACTATATATATAAGTAAGTAAAGTTGGCGACCATAGTCAAGGGTAACCCGAAGGCTCTCTTTTCGATAGCTACTACACCAAGGTGTAGGGGAGGGCGCGACTCCTTCCCTGGATTGCTCTACTTTACCCTTGATCCGTACCTTATAATGCTGAGTATTAAGCAAGGAGGCATCAAGTACCATTTTTTGAGTCTTTGGTATGGCTCGACCTGGGATTGAACCCAGGTCTCCCGGGCCATTGGCGAACACTCTAACCGCTAGGCCAATGTCCGGTACAAACTATATCTATATATATATATATATATATATATATATATTCTCTTATAACAGCGTTGGTTGTCACTAAATCACTTTGTGGGTTTGTGCAATATAATATGGAGAGTTCTCAATATCTAGGAGAGAGCTATTATATAACAATAATGAATAAATATATATTAGATATATATATTTAATTCATGGAATTTATATTGCGACCCCTGGGTTTCATGGAGTTTTTTGTTTTTTTTTTGCAAAACAACAATCATCAGGCAGTTAACAAAATAAAATGAATCAAAAATCGAAAAAAATACAGTCAAATTTTTAAGTTTGATTGTAAGTGTGTGAGTGCGTGAGTGTGTGTGGGTGTGTACATGTGTTTGTCTGGGTTATAGTTGCGTATTTATGTGTGTATGTGTGGGTGGCATATAGTTTATGTGAATGTACAAACGCAGCGCGTTGTTTTAACCGGATATAAATTCGTCGGTGTATCTTATTTTTTGCTATACTATTTTATTTCTGTATGTGTAGGTGACTATAGCTTAGCAACAAAACATCATCGCATGTCGAGGTTTTTGACTGTATTTTTTCATTTTTCGATTCATTTCCTTTTGTTAACTGCCTGATGATTGTTGTTTTGCAAAAAAACTCCATGAAACCAAGGGGTCGCAGTCTAAATTCCATGAATTATATATATATATATATATATATATATATATATATATATATATATATATATAAAATATATTTATTATATATATATACATATATATATAGAGAGAGAGAGAAAGAGAGAGAGGGGGGACTTCAGTCTAATAGTGAAAGTAACACTTCTATAAGTTGACTCCAGAATCAAAACTGAATAAAAAAAAGCCCCAGCATTAAACCTCTGCTGACTTGTAGGTATCTTATGATGGGAAAAGTCTAAGAGAAGGTATTTTGAAATAAAACCTGCTTTATGCAATAATTGTCACTGGTCTGTAGCTATGTAGACCCCGACAGGGTCAGAACTGTTGTACAAGCGTACATTACTATAATCTAGCGACGTACACATATCTTATCTGACGCACCTTGTTTCACGAGTTCAATCAGTTCCTAATCAAGAAGTCTGAGTTGTAATTTTGGTGGTAACGACGGTTATCATCAGTTAAGATGTGACACTCTTCAGAAATATATATATATATATATATATATACACTAGTTCTAATAAATTCCACAGACTGACACTTTTTATCATATTTACCACCCTCTGCTCGAGCTGACACAAGGTCAATTTTTAAGCAAAGTTTAACAGTTTTGAATTCAGAGTTTTCCTTCTCCTAGACTAGTTGCCTAACCAAGGCTGAAGAAACAGTCTGTCCTACTATTTACCCATAGCTGGAGGGAGAATAATTGAATTCATACCTTTCCCAAGGGTATTAGTGCTATGTGAAATGCAATCAGTCTCGTCCAGGATTTGAACTTGTGTCGCCGTATCCATTTTCTACGACGATAACCATTAAACCACGGGCACCTCCACTTTTTTATGAACTTCAAGTTAAGACGTTCAAGTCTTACAATTCTTCGTATTTCCGGGTCGAGATGGAGGAGAAAAAACCCTATATTAGTCCAAGCGCTTTCGACCATTCCGGGGCAAGATTAAAATTGTTTGTTATTTTGAAAATTGTGAGTTTTATGTTTATTCGAAGTGACTTTTTTTATTATAAATTATAGGTGGAGTCGGTTCATTCTGATAGGATGGGTCGTTAGTTGTTGAATATGTTTAATATGTTCATATTTGTAGTGAATGCTTTTTTATTTATAGTGTTTTTTAAATTTTTTATAGTTATTGCTTCGAGGATTTGTAAACGGTTTTTATTGTTATTTTTATATATGATTTTTTTATTGTTAATTAAGATCGTTCTTATATCTGAGGATTTGAGTTTGTCAGTGTCTTTGTTATGCTTTGTCGTTATAAGCTGTTTTATGTCGGAAAGGTGGTAGGCAACGCGACGAGAGAGCGTGGTTGTTTAATGGCCAATATAGAGATGAGTTATGTTATTTTCCGAGATACTTTCTCGAATTGGACATGTACATTTATATACTACATTGGTTTGGGTTTGAGGGTGGGTTAGGAGAATTTGTGTTCTTAACAATAAGGTTGGATGTTTTATATTTAGTGTAGTTGATAATTAGTTTTATTTGTTTTGGAGGTTTGGTGGGTTTAATGTGTCTACTTATGATGTGGGTTATTATTTGTTCTTCTTCTTCTTCTTCTTCTTCTTCTTATATATATATATAGAGACATCAGATTCTTTTTAGGCATTTATTATTGAAGATTATCGACAAGGATTTAGTACTTAGCTTTTTATCCAGCCTTTCTTTTTGGTGAACGAGATGTCTCAACTGGGGTTGTAGGAAGTCAAAGAACTATTCGATATTTCTGTTAATATAGTCAGTAGGTTTTTAGGAAGGAAATAAGTCAAATAAAGTTGGCGACCTTAGTCGAGAGTAACTCGAAGGCTCCCTTTTCAATAGCTACCACACCGAGTTGTAGTACAGGATGCTACTCCATTCCCTAGATTGCTCCACTTTACCCTTAATACGTACCTTATAATGCTGAGTATTAAACAAGGTGGCATCAAGTACCATTTATTTAGTCTTTGGTATGACTCGACCAGGATTGAACCCTGGTCTACCGGCTCATCGGCGAACACTATACTCATTAGGCCAAAGAAAGGAATTAATAGGCATATATATTTATTTATTTATTCTAAAGGGTTTCAGCCTTTGGTCATGATCAACTGGGAATGTTTATTTCTTCTTTTATATTTTAAGACTGAAAGTCTTATGAAAGCCAATGGATTGGCTTCATGAATAGGGGCAGTAGAATACACCGACTGCACCTCTGCAGTAGGGTAAAACTCTTTCCCCATGAGTGTCCTGGATATGACACGAAACAATCTAATGGTTAGGCTCCAGTAATGATGGAACTTTGGGAAATTTCTATCGCTCCCAAGTCAACTCTGACCCGGAGTGGTAGCACCTGATAACGGTCCTATCTATGGATCAACTAGTGCCAAACTGAGTGCTAAATTGAATTGTTTGAAATAAAACTATTTGATCATTTAACTGTATGTAAATAAATGACTATTTAATTGAACTGTTGGTGATACATAGCAATACCTGGAACCATTTAACATTTTTGACCAAACTGAATAGCTTGAAGTAGAACAGTTTTTGTTTTTAAGCTTTACACTTATGCTAAACTGAATTGTTTAAAATAGAACAGTTTAGTACGAAAATGGATTTGGCATTACATCACCTGCAATGGTTGATATGTCATAAAAATAAAAGGAACAATGTTTTTACATTTAACTGTGTTTAAACTGAGCACTTATGTTAAACTGAATTGTTTGAAATAGAACTGTTTATTTGCATAAAAATGGATTTGACATTAGATGACCTACAACGGGTGATATGCCATAAAACCAACCCAAACCAAACCAAAGTCACTAGTTAGTTCATTCTTAACGTGTTTGATATATACAATAAAAAATATGAGCTATCCAGGCGCAAGTATTCAATTCTTAATGCAATAAAATTTATATAGAATAAAATATATATTAAATCAGAAAGACGAATGAAATTTTAAAAAGAAAAAAAGAAAGAAGATTATACACTTATTTTCATTTTATTTTCAGTGATGCTAATTCAGACAAAATAATGATTATTCAGTCGTTATTAAGCATATAACGTAAATAACAAAAGGAATCGCGATGCCGGTGGTGACGTAGTTCCGGTTATTGACAGACAGGTACATAATCTTCATTATAAAATGATGTTTTGTCTTGTTTTGTAAATGTATTTATTGATTTAAACATTAATTTTGATGCGAAATTATCATTTACTCCTTTTCGTGTTTTCATACCAGCGTTAGCTGATGGTTTTTCTCTAGAGTCTAAGCGACAGCAAGTCTCCTCAAGTCTCCAGGACTCTCCTCGGTATTCTGGCCGTCCTCAATAATTCTGTAGTTTGGATGGTCTCTACTTGTCCTCCAATTTCTTAGTCTTCCAGTTTATGTACCAATCCTTTGGGGATCGTTCCAAATGCACCTATTATTATTATTATTATTATTTACTCCTTGAGAATTTTTCACATCAGTGTTGACTGATGGTTTTTCACTGGAATTTGTATGACGGCAAGTCTCCTTAACTCTCCAGGACTATTCCCAGTATTCTGGCCTTTTTCAATAATGCTGTAGTTTGGATGGTCTTTACTCGTCCTCTAACTAAGACCTCCAGTCTCCATAAATTATCCTTTGGTGACTGTACCAAAAGTGCCAATCACGGTTGGTATAATTGTTACCTTCATGTTCCATAGCTTTTCCAATTTCCTTGCAAGATCCAGATACTTATCCTTCTTTTCACTTTCCTTCAGTTTTATTCTGTGGTCAGCCGGGACAGCAAAGTACACAATTTAGCAAGTTTTCTTTTCTTTCTTTCTTTTTTTTTTTTTTTTTTTTTTTTTGATAATTACAAGGTCTTCTAGTCCCTTTACAAACCTTTGGGGATTCTTCCGAGATTACTTATTACCATAGGTATCTAGTCAGCTTCATGTTCAATAGTTTTTTGTTGGTTTTTTTTTTTTTTGTTTTTGGTTTTTTTTTTTTAGCTCTCTGCCAATGTCTTGGTACTTATCTCTCTTTTCGGTTTCTTTTATTTTTACTCTGTTGTCTGCTAGGACAGCAAAGTACACTTTTCGGCAGATTCTCTTTTTTTTTTTCTTTATGACTATCACTAGTCCTGGCCATCTGGTCGAGATTTGGGGATCTGTTTTTATCTCAATATCCCTGTTGTGTATATACCATTTGTTTGTTTGGTCAATTTCATTTTTTTTTTTTTTTTGCACAATTCCCAATGGATCATCTTGTCTAGTTTTATACTCTTTTTGCACTTAATATTATTATTTATATTTTATGAAAAATGTCATATCACTGGTGGAATATGATAACGAAAAGCATCAATAATTTCAGTCACAATTCTAATTGCACAAACGTGTTTAAGATAGATAGATAGATAGACCGACAGAGACAGAAAGAAAAAGAAAGGGAGAGATGAACAGATTCAGATAGATAGAGAGAGAAAGAAAGAAAGAAAGAAAGAAAGAAAGAAAGAAATAGCAAGCTAGCTAGATAGATAGAGAAAGAGAGAGAAAAAGAAAAATAGAAAGATGAACAGATTTACATTGATAGATTGAGAGAGAGAGAGAGAGAGAGAGAGAGAGAGAGAGAGAGAGAGAGAGAGAGAGAAAAGAAAAAAAGGGAGAGATGAAAAGATTCACATAGATAGATAGATAGATATTTACTTAGTTTTATTAAAATTAAATCATTAAAATCCTAAATAACACTGCGTTTCACTTCACAATAATGCCCTTAGAAAAGGCATGAATCCACGTGTTTTCCCATTCCGCAGCAATAGGTAAATGGCTGGGTGGGCTAGTTTATTTAGCCTGATTTAGACAGCCTAGCTAGGAGAAGGAAAACTATGAATTAAATCCAGCCGTACTACACTTAAAAATTGACCTTGTGTCACATCACGAGCGCAGGAGTTTTATTAACGTGGTCATCATCTTTTATTTTTCATTTTTCTTATCGTCAACCATTAAATTTATCACTAATCTAACTTTAAATTTCCTACGCACGAACAAGCACGCATACCCATATATATATATATATATATATATAGGTAATATTCGGTCAGGTTAAACCAGAGTTTGGAGTAATTCCCTCAGGACAAGAAAATCATTCAAAAGCTGAACATTTAAATTTTCCTGGCAGAGAGCTCAATGTAATTTATTACAGAGCAATATTTCTTTAAGAAAAAAACCAAAGACCGGTTAATTCAGGATTATATAATCCTGAATTAACCGGTCTTTGGTTTTTTTCTTAAAGATATATATATATATATATATATATATATATATATATATATATAAGATGATGACCGTAATCGAGGGTTACCTGAAAGCTCCCTTTTCAAAGTTACTATACCAAAGTGTTGAGTAGGGCGCTAGTCTCTTCCCTGGATTGTTCCACTTATCCTAAATACGAACCGTATAATCCTGAGTGTTAAGCAAGGAGGCATCAAGTGTCATTCTTTGAGTTTTTGGTTGAACCCCAGTCTCCCGGCCCATAGTCGAACAGTCTTCCTACTACACCAATGAAAAGGGAGCTTTCCAGTCACCCTCGACATATATATATATATATATATATAGTCATCCACAGACAGACTGTTTCGTTCTATCAGAACTCTTCAG
>CAUZXS010001429.1:0-5000 GCA_963585895.1 Sepioteuthis lessoniana | reverse complement strand
GAACATGAAGGTGATAATAATACCAATTGTGATTGGTGATTTCGGTACAGAAACTAAAGGATTATTAAAGGGACTGGAGGACTTGGAAGTTTGCGGACGAGTGCAGACCATCCAAACTACAGCATTGTTGAGAACGGCCAGAATACTGAGAAGAGTCCTGGAAACTTGAGGAGATTCGCTGTCACTCAAACTCCAGTGAAAGACCATCAGCTAAAACAGATGTGAAAAACTTTAATGGGTAAATAATAATAACTATAATAATAATAATAATAATAATAATAATAATAATAATAATAATTTGCAACCAATATAGTTTTAAGTAACCTATAGGTGATGAATTTAATTTCTTCAAAGTTATTGTCTTTCAATTATTTCTTTGTAGAACAAATGACTTTCAAACAGATCGACTAAGCTAACTGATGAGATCATGACAGGTACTTCGGTTCAAAGTGGACCCAGGATTATAGAAAACGAAGAAATTGTTCAAAAGATTTTCGGAATTCTAGAATTGATGCCTCACCAACGCAGTTTAGTGTCATGCCCACCAAGTTGGCCTTATTTTGAGGTTAAGCACTCAGTGTATTCTAAGGCTCGACGACAGGGTGCATAATATATATATATATATGACAGGGGGTAAATCAATGGATTTACATGTGAATGTAAATGAAAAATTATTGGAAATAAGGAATATAAATGTATATTTGTTTATAAATATGCCAATTATTTGTCATTACATATATACACAAGCGAAAGCACATCTATACTTATATATATATGTTAACATATCAATACATATACCTACATAAATACTATGTAGGTGTATATAATACATTATATCTAAGAATATATATATATATATATATATATATATATATATATATATACGACTGCATCTCCATATATATATATATATATATATATATATGAAGATGGTTGTTGTAGGTCCAAAGAAAGGATATATATATATATATATATATATATATATATATATATATATATATATATATATATATATATATATATATATATTGTCATCCATAGACAGATTGTTTCGTTGTAGTGAACATATAAGGAGGTATATAAGCTATTGAGAGATGGATAAGTAACCTGGCGATGGAAATTCATTTTTACTCATACATCTATTTTTTAAACATAAATTCTTTACTTTTCCATGATTTTATTTATGCAATAAGTACATATACTAAAAATCACTCAGTAGAAAGAACATATATATATATATATATATATATATATATATATATATATATATATATATATATATATAATCTAACATGTCAAAATGATAATAATGGTCATAACTCCGAGTAACACGGTCAATGGAGCTTTGTTAATAACATTTTTTTACGTTTTGAGCGATCATTTAAACAATTTCCTTATATATATATATATATATATATATATATATATATATATATATATATATATATATACTGAGAAAAGGAGAAAAAAAACGGTACGACATCGAATGAAGTGAGTGCTACATTTTCATTTATACTTTATATATATATATATATATATATATATGTGTGTGTGTGTGTGTGTGTGTGTGTACGAACATGTATAATCATCAATATTTTTACATAGAAATTTTAATATATACGTTTATATGGCTTTCTCATATGTAAATAAGTCCATATTTCTGTCTTCTCATACACTCACGCATATATATATATATATATATATATATATATATATATATGTGTGTGTGTGTGTGTGTGTGTGTGTGTGTATTTGTACTTGTAGCACGGGGTTTTATCCGTAGTGTTTCTCGACCTTCCGAATCGATTTCTCGATAGAATATTGACTAATGCCAAATCTTCCTTTTCCGTGGGGACAGGATGGATGAAAACCGTACATTCCCGTGGGGGTAGATGGAATAAAAGCTTAATATCGAAATTCCTCGAATTCCACGAAACTGACCGAAATACAACTGGCACCTGACGAAGCAGGTTTTAGCAGACCTTGAAACTTTATGACTCTTACAAGCAAGGAAAATATTCGAGTTAACTGGCACTTGCAATGTCTATTTTAACGAATAGGTATTTTCATATAATCCAAAATATAGTTTTACTAGACGGAACACCCGTTCAGTCATCGGCTATTGTGAGTTGAATATCTTATTAATAAAATCAAAGATGAGCAATAATGATAACGAATGCAAAAGGTATGATACCAAAGATTTATATATATATATATATATATATATATATATATATATATATATATATATATATTCCATCTGCTCAGAGCATATAGTTTTCCTGTCTAGTTGTCTCAAATAAAATGTTTGCAAGATATGTCTAAGAAGTAGTGTATACTCGTGCATAGGTCGAAATCGGAAGATCTATATTTTAGGTTGAACGTGAGTACAGTAATAGTTGTGGTGATTTATATTCAAACGTGATTAGAAGGACAAGTAATAATCTTTGTTCCCCAAAATTTAAATGAATGATTGAATCACAATAAAGCAAGTTTCGCCTTATGTATGCATACATATAGAGAGTTTTATTTACTTCGTCAAGGTAAATTCTAGTTTCTAATATTAAACATTTTCTCAATCATCTATTTATATATTACAACAATCTCATTATATATATATATATATATATATATATATATATATATATATATATATATATATATATATAGGTATTATTCGGTCCAGTTAAACCAGAGTTGGGAGTAATTCCTTCAGGACAAGAAAACCATTCAGGAGCTGAATATTTAAATTTTCCTGGTAGAAGTGAAGTCCTGTTATATTTTTCTTCGTGTTTTTGGTTCACACCAGAAACGAAAAACAGGATGGAAATAAATTTATAATCCTAAAATAACCGGTCTTTGGTTTTTTCTTTAAAGATATATATACATATATATATATATATATATATATATATATATATATATATATATATGAATGAAAATGCCACACATAGATTTTTATCAAATCATTTTTTTATTTGTTTGTTTAATGCCAAGGCCATCCCTTTAGAAAAGCAATAGGATGTTTATACCTTTCACTTGGGTATTTGTCCAAAAGAAAACATCATAGAAAACGTAATACTACAACTGGAGTTCGAACCCGCTTATTACGTTGTTGCAGTACAGCGTGTCAGCCACTACACCAAAATATTTCGAAAAGAAGAAAAAAAATCAAATTCCTGTCCAAATCGCAAGTGAAAGATAATTTTTAGAGTTTTGAACTTTGATTATTCAAATTCTTGACATATCGGAGATTACTATGAATACTTTGCTCCTTCCTAAATAGAAGCATTAACATCATCATGAACCACTGTTACAACGTGTATCCAACAGATTCGAGGGTCGTTTCGTATAATTTCTGTTTTTATTATTTTTTATAAAATTACCCTTATCGAAAAAAACCGAAGCGAATAATTTTCTCATCTTGTCGATTTTTCTTTTCTTTTTTCTTTATTAATTTTTTTTTTTTTTTAAACAGAATTACTTTAAACTAATCAGGAAAAAACAGGCGAATTTATAAAACAATAGTTTTAAGAGACAAAAACCGCATATAAAATTTCGTACCAAAAATTCTTTCTTTTATAGAGGTGTATGTTTTATTTAAGAAAAAAAAAGTAAAGTAAAAAGTAGAAAAAAAAAAACAAACTAAGGAATTCTTAGAAAAAAATATGTCTTTCTTCAACTCAAGTGTTGAAGATATTTTTTAATCCTAAGGTTTGAATTACCCACGAAGGTTGATATGTCATTAAATAAATAAACCAATTTATTCTAAAGTGGTCGAAATAAATCAATACGAAAATAATTTCAGCAATGAAAACAAGCAAGAAAAATATAAAATCGGTAATCATTTAAGATTTAAACCAAATTTTCATTTTATTTTTCAAAGATTTCTGAGAAAAATTCCTTGAAAAAAATTAACAATTAAGTTTACAGGGATATATATATATATATATATATATATATATATATATATATATATATATATATATATATATATATATTGTCATCCAAAGCTGAAGCCACGTTTCAAAAAAGGGGTTCTGAATTTAAAACACAAAATTGTTCACACAAATGATATAAAACATTATCAAATGGTTTCATTTCGTGACATAAACCAACCAGACGACCCTTGAAACTGTTGTGTTTTTACAATATATATGTATCTAGTTAATTCGAACGCTCGATATAATGGATACAATTTCAAAGATTCGTAGTTTCCAAAAAGATATAATTCTATCGCAACTTAAAATGTAAATTACTTTATTCTCTAAGAACCTCTCAAGAGTATTGCTCCCATGAACATCTCGCTACAATGTGCTGTTTTCCCTATCTTACAGTTACATACAAGTAAAATGAGATTTTTGTTTTTTCAGACTACAAAACACAAATTAATCTGATATTTTCACTGTACGAGGTTAGAGTTTATTAAATATTCACCCTATTGACAGGAAAAAGTTATATTCAAAAATAAACATCTGTTGACTTTTAAATAATTGTTTTCTTTTTTTTTTTTCATTTGGCGACGGATTCATTGACTTTCCTTCGTAACTTATACATTTATTGCTTTTAAACTTTAGATTTATTTCCATTATGTACTCGTGTATTAGTCGAATTTTGAACACCTGATTTCTAACCAGAAAATTGGATTTGATCATGAGTTGTTATTTTGTTGGATTGTAATTCAGGCATAACAGGAAGGATTTGGAGGAACCCTTGGCTTCAAAAATTAATTTATTCTACAAATTAAAGATTCTGAGGTCAGAAATCAATCCATACGCAAAATTGACATCTCTATATATATATTTGGATAGATAGATAGATAGATAGATAGATAGATAGATAGATGTCAGTTTATACACATCTTTTGATTTCTGAAATCTTATTAGAAAGACCACAGTACTTCCAGTTCCAATAAGGTAACGATTGATCTTCGAACAGATTTTTTTTTATCCCCATCGTGCATTTAGATCAATAAAACCAGATAAATTTTACAGGAGATC
>CAUZXS010001428.1:0-94325 GCA_963585895.1 Sepioteuthis lessoniana | reverse complement strand
CCCTCCGGTGAGATGCAGTCGGTTTATTATACAGCTCAGCCGACTGGGCTGACCTTTTATTGTTTACATTTATCATAGGAAGAAATCGCAAATATATATATATATATATATATATATATATATATATATATATATATATATATATATAAGCTAGTTGAAATAATTATTCACTTTTAGGACATGCACTGCCTGTATTTTGATATACAAGATCAATTTATAATTTTTTTTCACTGGTATTTAAACATGGTGAGAGAAGAGAGCAGACCTGGAAAGGAATCAAATTTATTCATGAAAATGAAATTCAAAAAGGCCTAACGTTAGCGGATGAATAAATTTTAATTTCTAATAAATTTGTAATTTAAAACTTGACAAATTACATTACATAATGTGCATACATATATACATATGTAGATAGATATACATCGATGTTGGTACATGTGTATATGTATTTTGAACCATATATATATAATTCATAAGTAAATAAGTTCAAAACATGAAGAAGAGATGATATCATTTAAAAGTTGGTTCAAATGAGTAAATACATAAATTCTGTTCGTTTTATTGTTAGCATGTTTTGACTCATATATTCTCTTGGTTACTTAAAATGGGTTGGTCCTATCAACACAGGAAAGAAGAAACCCATGCTAAGCTAATTTTCATTTATTTTTACATATAAATAGGGTATTTTCAGCGACTAATCTATAAATTAAATTTAGTGAGATTAAAACAGATTAGCAGGGGCTATAGATATGGGATACACATTTTTTCTAGTCTTAAAATAAGCAATAAAAACATGCTTAAGAACATTCTAGAAATTTAGGATCAAAACTCTATTAGCATTTAAGTTACATTTTTATATTTTTCAACCAATTTGCTAAAAACATAGAACATTCTAGAACATTCGGAAGTCAACTAACAGAAAATATTTAGGCTCAAAAATAAAATAGTAAAATACAAATCTGATTTGTCAATAAATGTCTACGCGCCAAAATTTTAGGACGATTCTTTGATCCACTATAACGGTATAAATAACACACAGGGAGCCATTCACTAAGACTAAGCCTAGCCATTAAGTCAGTAAAGCAGTAGCCGATACTCTGTCCGGCAAATTCCTTTTCTTCTACAACCAAAGTTCATGACCTAGCTACAGATGGCCGCGAATCACGTTAAAAAGAAAAACCCGACAAACTTTCTTTCATCAACGCGACACGCTGTCGCCACAATCATAAAACAAGACATGAACTTAATGTAAGTAAGAACGACTTGTTTACGGACTCCGTTAACATGAACATACACACATCTTTAAACAAATTTATTTTCTTCTTGCCAAACTTTATTTTCCAAAAGGCCATTTACACATCATGTATTTTATTTGTTTTCATATTGTTTTATGCATATTAAATTGTTTGTTGTTTAATGTTCGTTGTGTTCTATTCCATTTCTTTTGCGTGATTGTAAAGTTTTGTGTTTTATTTGTGGAGGAAATAATATTGGGTGCAATACCCGTAAAATACGGATGATATCCACTGTAATAAACCAAATTACATACAACCCCCACACAGTACCAATAAGGTAGGATATGCCTTCTCCGAATGTAGTCATCTATGGGTAGTATAATTCTTACAAACCAGAAAGAGCAAGAAGTAATGAAACAATGGACAAAGAAACATCTTTGAAAAATAGAGAAAAAAATCTGTTCTCGTTTATGTTCATTCAAGATGTCATTTGTTTTCTCAACTATAGGAAATGTCACATGACACAGTCGTTGTTAAAAGGGACCATGTGAAACACCCACATTTGAAGTGAACCTGCCAGTAGCATGTTGCACCGGCTGTCACAAATGATTGAGGAATTTGTTGGACATGTGCTCTCTCTGCTACCAGGGTCCTTTCTGCCTTCTGGGTCATATCAGCCTTACTTTTTATGGCGTACAAATAGCTTGAATTAGATTTTCTGAGAGTCAGGTAGTTCGGTTTCTGATTATTTGAAAATATCTTTATGACCCTTTATTTTTCTCTCATGTTCACCCAGGAAGAGATACCTGTTGAATTTTGCTCTCTCTTTGCCAAATGAGTAGTGGCTACCGAGATGAACACTTTCATTGGGTTTTTTCAGAGGAGTTTCGACAGATTACGACTCTTGTAGTATAAATAAGTATCTAAACTGCTGAAGAAGAAAATTTTCTCATCCACTCTAGAAATGCTGACAGTTAAAAAAAAAAATAGCGCTTCTTAAATAACTTCTTACACAGCATATTCAAATCCAATTTGCACAATTTCTTGTCGATCATCACTTCTACCCAATCAGACAACACTTTTCAAGCCAATTTCCTTTATTTCTTTGTCATAAGATTGACATTTTTATTTATCTTTACATAGGCAGTTTTAATTACTCTGTTGTGCTTTGTCACTCAAAACCTTAATATAGTTTTAATACACTTGTTCTGAACAATTAATAAAAGTGATACCCATTTTCTCTTCCAGCCTACATACAGCTCAGTTGGCTGAAGCTCTAGAATTCACCAACTGCATCTCTGCCAAGAGATAAGACACTCCCTCCCTACGAGTGTCCTAGATATGACACTAAACTATCCCATGGTGAGCTTTGCGGGATGCAGACTACCACTTCATCGCCATTATTATCAAGTCCACTCTGACCCGGAATGGTAGCACCTGATAGGATCCTATCTATGGCTTAAATTTAAAAGTTGGCGGCTTTAGTCGAGAGCAAACAGAAGGCTCCCTTTTCAATAGCTACTACATTGAGGAGTAGGGGAGGGCGCTACTCCTTTCCCTGGATTGCTCCACTTTACCCTCGATACCTACCTTATATTGCTGAGTGTTAAGCAAGGAGGTATCGAGTACTATTTTTAAAGTCTTTGGTATGATGTGACCTGGGATTGAACCCAAGTTTTCCGGATCATTGGCGAACACTCTACCCACTGGGCCAATGAGAAGTGTTTTGCATTTAAACTCTGTTCAACCGAATGACTAATGCTAAACTGAATTGTTTGAAAAAGAACTGTTTGATCATTTAACTGTGTGTAAACAAATGACTGATGTTTAATTCAATTGTTACTGATACATAGCAATACTTAAAACCACTTACCTGCGTACAAACGAACGAGAAATGTCAAGAAGAATTATTAGTGTAAAATAATAATTCTTGAATCTCTTTAAATATGCGCTTAAATTGAATTATTGGTTTTAGATAACAATACTTGGAACCATTTGATTGAGTGCAAATGAATAGTGTCGAATAGAATGATTAGTGCTAAATAGCAATACTTGCAACCACTTCACTCTCTACAAACAAATAATTAAAATCAAATAGAATTATGAATGTTTGATTGCAATAATCTAACCCATTTAACTTAAGAAATAATAGTAATACTAGAGTGCAAACAACTTAACTCATTTGAAAATGAAAATACCAACAAATTATGGGTTAAAAACATTGACTGATGTTAAATTGTGACTGACTGTTATATAGCTATGACAATACCCCCTTTGGCTCCCCGAATACATCATCTTCTTTAAACCATTTTAATCTTGGCCGGTGAATCATCTTGTGGTTCCGATAGGGGCATCGCACATTTCTTCATGGCTACAAGAAATACAATCAAGGGAGTGGGAGAAAAAGAACAAGAACAAATGAACAATAAGAGCTTGGGTTAACTCAAGTGCAAGAAGGTTAAGTTGTGACACTCTGAATTCCTAGTGCATCTGTAGACTAACGCTAGCGTGTATTTCTAGCGAAATTTCTACAAAGCTACTAGGAATGCCAACTCATCCTGACTGGCCTTCCCTCACTGCTTCTGGACCCTATCTCATGCCGACTGGTCACTTCTGGTGTCCGGGGTCGACTGCCAATTGCCCCTCTCCGTCGCCAACTGCTTCTCTCAGTTCCTTTGTCTAACTCTCTCTCTCTCTCGTGTTCCCTTACCCACTTCCAGTCACGTCGATGATTGCGGGCTCAGGCCTTTGTTTGGTTTCGCGCCAAAAAAAACAAAAAGATCGTCTGCTTGGTGCACCCCCTTCATAGTATCACATGGCAATATTTGAAACCATTTAACTGGGTGCAAAAATCAGCTGAGGCTCATATATATATATATATATATATATATATATATATATATATATGTGTTTGTGTTATCACGAAAATGTGTTAACAAATCATATATATAGTTTTAATATATATGTATAAATAGAATTTAGTAATAAATAACCTACAATAGTTGGTATGCCATAAAACCCAACCCACCAATCTTCCATCCCAATTAACGAGGGCAGTAGAATATACCGACTGCTGTTCTGCAGAGGGTTCAATCATGTAACTCTTTCCATAAAACTGCGTTAAATATCAATACTTGAAATCGTGCGAAAAAATTATCAATATTCCATTTGAGACTAGCTTGAAACAGCATACATCATAAGTTCTAAAAAAGGATTTTTTCCGGTCACGTCTCGTCAGGAAAATAAATGACCCAAAAATAAAAAAAAGGTCTTCTTTCCTTTTTTTTTTTTTTTTTTTTTTTTTTTTTTTTTAGAACGTATGATGCATGCTCAATTTAAAGCTATTCTAAAATTTTGTATATAACACTTAACATTGATTAATTCTAAATAGAATTATTAGTGTTAGAAAGGAATACTTGAAACCACTTAACTGCATGCTACCAAAAAAAACTCTAACTTGTTTAAAATATTTTCTACAAACTATTTGTTTACAAATCATATGTACTTAATAGATATAAATTTCTGAACAGGATTTGGCATTAAATGACCTACAAGGGTTGATATACCATAAAAACCCTTCCATCAAAACAGAAAAGCAGAAAAAAAATTATTTAGTAAATTATTTTCAGACATTGGCAACAAATTTTATGTGGCTTCTGGTCTGTATTTGTGAAAAAAAAAACCAAAAGAAGAATTAAAGATAGATTATTATTTTCTTTTATTTCTTGGTAAAGGTAAGATTTAGCTTCTGGCGAATTCATTACTTTTATACAAATCTGATCGTTTAAAGCAAAAAATCTCATTTGAAGATAAACCATATCAACCTAAAATTTTAAATGAATTCTTAGAAATGTAAACTTGTTTGCACTATTTAATCTATATGCCAACTCATTGGCTCAATTATTATAATCATTTTTTTTATTATTATAGTTTATAATTACCCCATCAAACTATAACATCTTTTTACTGAGGTAATGGTTAGGCAAATCATAAGAATCAAAGCGAGTTCTCTTATATTAAAGTGTATGTGTGTGTGCATGTATTGCATAGTCACAACCATGATACATATACAACTATACACATATACATGTGGAAACATAGTCAACACAATAACGACGAACGAACACATTCCTTTAGAAAAATATACCTCTCACACTTTATTCGAAACGGTTGCGAAAGGGTAATGTGTGAAAGGTGAGTTGGTGACTGAACAAACTGCAATATATTGACCCCCAGTTCCTTTGTCTTTAGCAGCACTTCTTTCTCGTTCTGCTGGGCTGCTCAATCGGGGTCCTGGGGGCCCATAGCCCTCTGCTGAGTTCTCTCTACAGCATCTTATCTCCAACTAACTGACTCCAACTTACTGAACTTCCTGTCGCACCGGGTTATATCATTGTTTGAAGTCCTCCTGCTTCCTGTCAGCGTCACATCTGCATCCAATTCAACCTGTCTACAGTCAAGGTTATACTCTATCTTCGACCGTATGCACCTGTTTCTCGATTGACGGCTGGGTCGAAGGTCAATATATTACACATGAATACACACACACACACACATATATATATATATATATATATATATATATATATATATATATATATATATATTTAAAATAAATATATATTAGATATATATATTTAATTCATGGAATTTAGACTGCGACCCCTGGGTTTCGTGGAGTTTTTGCAAAACAACAATCATCAGCCAGTTAAGAAAATGAAATGAATCGAAAATCGAAAAAATAGTGTAGGAATCTTCACATCTGATTGTGAGTGTGTGCGCATGCTTGTGTGGGTTATACTTGCGTGCTAATGTGTGTATGTGTGAGTGCAAGTGAAGGTATATAAGCAGCGCGTTGTTTTAACCGGATGTAAATTCGTCAGTGTATCTTAATTTTTCGCTACATTATTTTATTTCTGTATGTGTAGGTGACTATAGCCAAAGAAAACTCCATGAAACCCAGGGGTCACAGTCTAAATTCTATGACTTAAATACATATTTATAAATATATATTTAATAATTTATTTATTATTATATAATAGCATTAACCTAGATATTGAGCACTCCATATTATTTTTAACTTGGTTCAACACAAACCCACAAAGTGGTTTAGTGATAACCAACACTGTTATGATATATATAAAATGTATGCATACATGTCTCTGTGCGTGGAAGGTATGCATGTATGGAAAAATATGTGTGTATATATATATATATATACGTGTGTGCTTTTTTATATATATATATATGTATATATGTGAGTGTATTTTACGCTTATGTGTGTATGTATGTATATGCATATGGTATGCTTGTGTATGTAATATATATATATATATATATATATATATATATATATATATATATAAACACGCGAATATATATATATATATATATATATATATATATATATATAATGTGTGGGGGGGAATAAATAATAAATGAAATGTGTGTGTATATATATATATATATATATATATATGATTTACACTCCTGTATTTTATAATTGTCGTGATGCCACTTGTTCCCGAAACAAAGATAGCGGACGTCGGTAAACTAATCAGTCCCGGAAACCCATTGGTCAGGAAAGTCACGTGGTTAATGCTAACAACTACGTCCGCAACTTTGATTTTGTCCCGCGCATTTGGAGCCTACTGCATGACAAGGATTGCCTATATATACTCTCGTCTTCCAAAAACTCATTCTTTTCCATTTTGACTCATAGAGACAACATACTCTCTTAAACTGCGACTTACAGAGACAACTCTCTCTCTCTCTCTCTCTCTCTCTCTCTCTCTCTCTCTCTCACACACACATTTGATTTCCAGGGGTCAACCTCACGAAAATGTACATATTCTGCAACCTTTCTATCCTCTTCTATCTTTTTCGTTAGACTTTTTCCAGCCTCGAACACTACCACAGAAATTTCGTCGAACCCCGGAAGAAACAAACAACCAGCATGGGAGAAGACACATGCCTTCTCGCATACGTTTCTATATATCATTACCTTACATGAAATACATAGTCCACATACATTTTATAGTCCACAGGACACTTTCAATATTTAGTCTTTTTCCATAATATCCCTGTTAGTATACACACACAGATGAATATTCAACAGACTCGTGTTAGTTATACACACGCACACATACAGGAATATTCAACAGACTCGTGTTAGTCACACACACACACACAGAGGAATATTTTACAGACTCGTGTTAGTTACACACACACACAGGAATATTCAACAGACTATATTAGAATATTTGAAATGTCTTTTTTTTTTTTTTCATGTATTACTTGGTATATAAATTTTGTTAGTACTGCTTTGTTTTGAATGTTTTTGTGTACGCGTCGTTCACATCTTAACTTCATTTTGCCTTTTCAAATGTAAACCAACATAAATGGTGGGGGAACTAAACACTAAAACCACAACATATCAAATTCCCCCCACATGTGTATATATTT
Organism: Sepioteuthis lessoniana; assembly: GCA_963585895.1. Taxonomy (NCBI): domain Eukaryota; kingdom Metazoa; phylum Mollusca; class Cephalopoda; order Myopsida; family Loliginidae; genus Sepioteuthis; species Sepioteuthis lessoniana. The sequence continues at coordinate 86,625 of CAUZXS010001428.1, read as the reverse complement.
ATGTATGTAATACATATTTATTTATACACATATATACACACGGGTGTGTGTGAGTATATATGTGTGTGTGTGTGTGTGTGTGTGTGTGTGTGTGTGTATATGTATACGGTATATGTGTATACACACACACAGTGCTAAATGTTCTCAGCGCAATTAAGACAGGGATAAAGTTTTTTTCCTTCATTTCTTTTCCGTTTTTAAATGGCAAGAAAAGACGTGACAAGTGTGGGATGGACATTTGGAAGAGCATTTCATGTCATTAGATTGTTGATATGTTGTTTGTTTGTTTTTTTTAAATCGTACACTCGTATTACTAAATTTTTCATTTATATCAACTGATAAAATTTCCAAGCAAAATAAAGTAAATGAGGAAGTACTCGTAATTATTTTCCTGTTCAATATTTTTTTTTGTTGAAATATTTTACTCCTTTTCACGTGACATAAACATTCATACATCATAGCACGTCTATTTTAGAAGGTGTATCAGGCGATAAATACATTTTTGTTTTTTTCATAAGATTAAAATGACCGAAAGTATTCATTTGATATGTAAGTTTGTGAGAAGTTGTTTGTGTTTGCGTTTTAATACCAAAACAGATCGCTTATTCAGCATTTTATTTTTATTCAGGTTTGTTTATTTGTTTCAAGTCTAAATATTTTTTCAGGAAAATACCACTCATTCTCTGGGCAAAAATTCAGTCAACAATTCTTATGACAGACGACTCTGTTTTTTTTTTTTTTTTTTTTTTTTTTTTTTAAGGCGCACAAAGTGAATAAATAAATTATTAAACACAAGAGAATATTTCTTTTCCGTTTCGAAAAATAAAATTTCCATTTTTTTTTTTTTTTTTTTTTTTTTTTTTTTTTTTTTTTTTTTTTTTTTGAAAATAACTCCGTCTTAAACCTTACTGTCTCAGCTCCCGCCCCGCGTCCCGATTGGATAGACTCAGAAGTGCTACAAAATATTTTCCGTTCCTTCCTTCGCAAAGTCTTTCTCGTCTGCAAAAGTGATCGTCAGCCTTCAATGAATTTTTTCTCCGTATTCATTGGCTGACTTACAGTTCAATCAGCGCACCCCACCCCGTTTTGTTTTAATTTGAAAAAGAAAAGCGGAAAATAAACTAATTTAATATTACATTTCTTAAAAAAATAAAGCAACTTTTCTTAGACATGGTAATTCTTTTAAGTCTTTTTTAACAAATTATGGCGAATTAATAGCACACACACACACACACGCATATATATATATATAGAGAGAGAGAAAGAGAGAGGCAAATACTAAGAGATATATGCAAAATTACGAGATTACTATATATAGAATTTCTTGAAATCGCAATGGCCCTTTCATCTAAGATTTGTCAAGCGGCAAACTTCAGAAGTTGTTTAAACAACAATGTAAATAAGATAAAAAAAGGGGGTGAAAATGAGAATAATATTAAGGTCAAGGGGAAGTAGGAGAAAAAATTCTACATATTGTAATCTCCAAATTTTGCATATGTCTCTTGGTATTTGCCTCTTTAAATTTGCATGTACCAACAATTTATACATATACGAGAATCATCAAATAAGTTTCCAGACTTTTTCCTATGGGCACTTTTATTGATAGTGCACACATGAAACTCTAGTCCCCTTCAAAGTAATCTCCTCCGGCTGCAATGCGCTTGTTGTACCGTTCCAACAACTGCTGGAAGGCCCCATAGAAGTCCTCTTGTGTTAACGTGTCAATGACCTTCGTCACAGCCTCTTTCATCCCCTCAATTGTCTCATAACGACAGCCTCCGAGCTTAGGGAATAACCAAAAGTCCCTGGGAGCAAGGTCTGGACTGTAGGGAGGCTGAGGAAATGTCTTGATGCCCATCTTGGTCAAATAGTTATTGACAAGGATGGAGTTGTGGACTGGTGCATTGTCCTGCTGGAAATGCCACTGACCCGATTTGAAGAGTGCTGGTCTCTTCCGACGGAATCTCTTCCTGAACTCCCTTAAAACTTCAACATAGTAACCCTAACCCTAACTCTTTGGCCAATCAACTCTGGTGTATTGACTTCCTTACTCCTCCCACACCTCTCATCGTCCCTCACAGACTCCCTGCCTTCCTTGAATCTCTTATGCCACTCAAAAACTGATGCTCGATTCGTACAAGATCGTCGAAAAGCAGTCTGAAGCATTCCATACGTTTCTCTGGCATTTTTTCCAAGTTTAAAAAAGAATTTTATTGCATATCGTTCTTGTAAAGTGTCCTCATGTTCAGATTGCATTTTTGAAATTCACCAGTTGTGACAATAAGGTTTTAGTAGGGTGTATTCCAATTGCTGCTGTAGCTGTTCATTTGAACCTGAAATCCTAAAAATTGGTCAGTCGTCTCATAAGATGTATAGCAATAACATACTGAATTTTCAAGTGTCTATGACAATTTTAAATGCCAGTAAAAAAAGTCTGGAAACTTATTGAAGGCACCTCGTATGAAAGGGTGGAAAAGGACCTCATATCGAATGGAAAATGATAGAGAGAACTCATGCATGCAATAAAAAGTCCATATCCTGCTTATAGTCTTGAGAATATAAATTAACATATATGTAAAAACAGGATTTGACATTAAATAACCAACAATGGTTGATATGATATCAAACCAATCATCGTAGAAAAGCGGACTTGAGTATGTTACCAAATTGTATCTAATGCTGAGATTCCGGTTCTGGAGTTCTGAAGTACCTCTTTATAGCCATTACTCCTAGGTCTACTTTGATTTGGTGTGGTAGTACCTGTCAGGATCCTGACAATGGGTCAAATAAATGTATTTAAAATTATTCATATTCGATAGGACTGCGTAAAAATTAAACTCTTGAAAAACAACTACACAACCAAAGTAAATATGCGTGTACAATGAACACGATTCATTAACTTCTAGACATATAATAACCCTATATGGGTTGACATGCCGTTAAAACCAACCAACCAACCAATCAAGTTTTGGAGCTCAGTTAAGTGTGGTGTACCTCTTCTTTACCGTTAGTTCCACGTTGACTCTGACCCGGAGTGGTAATTCTAGTTATGTTCCCATGTATAAGTCAAATAGATCTATTTGAAAAATTATTAGTATCAGAAAGAAATAAGTTGTTGTATACATGTAGATGTAAGCAGAAACATAATGACGACTTCAATGAACAGACGAACACACTTCTTTATAAAAAAAAATATACCTCTCACACTTTATTCAAAAGGGTTGATGTTGGTTGCGTGTGAGAGGTGAGTTGGAGACGGGGACAGACTGCTACATATTGACCCCAAGTTCTTCTGACCATAGCAGCACTTCTTTCGCATTCTGGCTGGGCTGCTCAACCGTAGTCACTGAGGGCCCAAGCCCTCTGTCTGGAGCTTATTCTCACTCCGCTGGCATCCCATCTGCAACTCGAACTCCCTCAAGCCGTCTGTGGCACCTGGTTATATAATTGTCTAACACCCACCTGCTTCCTGTGGGCGTACGCATCAGCACCGAATTCAACCACGTCCACAGGTAAAGGTGATATTCTGATATCTTCGACCAAATGCACCTGTTTCCGCTGTTCCTCTGCCTATTTACACCGGTGCATCTCTTGATTGACGGCTCGGTCGAGGGTCAGTATGTACCAAACTGAAAGCAAATCTGTGCATGTTATTTGTATTAAATAGAAATACTCAAAACCATAAAATTATAAATCATCATCATCGCTATGTCACGCCACCAGTAAGGATCTCCCCGACCCCCTCCTGCCAACCATCTCTATCGTCCATCGCTCCCGGTAGGTCTTCAAGGCTACATCCTGCATCGGCACAGAGCATTTGTATTTAGATTCTTGCTTGTCGTCTAGCCTTTGCTCGTCCATGTGAAGACTTCCATAGGAGTATATCACTTATGAGCTCGTCCCTACATCTCCAGCAGTGTCCCACATGTCTGGTTCGTCTAACTTGGATAGTTTTCATGATGGGTACTATGCGACCGTACAGCTGCTGCTTTGTGGAGTGCTGCCTCCAGGACTTGTTCAAAATTGCTCGCAGCATTCTTGTGTAATTGCTGTCAAGCTTTTTCTCCATACGTTTAGTTAATTTCCATTTAGTGCATCCATATAGCAGTACCAACACGACCGCTGCTTGGAAAAAACTTATTTTATCGGTAAGGTCTGACTTCCATATGACCGAAATCCTATTGATAGCTAGCCATGCCTTTGCTAGTCGCAGGTCAATGTCTGTCTCGGTTGATGAGACACTGCTTTCAAGGTAGGTGAATTTGTCCTCTAGTTTCAGAGAACTACCATTTAGTGTGGAGATGTCGCATCTTTGATTAATGCACATGTATTCCATCTTGTTTGCATTGTCATGGGGACCTATACCAGCAGCTGCTCGTTCCAGGTTATGTAGCAGAGTTTCGGCTTGGGTGGGTGTATTTGCCAGAAGCGCTATATCATCGGCATAGTCCGCTCCCGTAATTGTTTGTGCGGAGTATCTTCTGTTTCTTTCCTTTGCTAGCTTGAAACCGTTGTCTTCCATTTTATCAATTGACGTTCAAAGCACGTAGTCTAGACATATGATAAAGAGGTATAGGGCTAATGTGTCTCCTTGCAGCACACCTGCTACGATGTCGAAGTAGTTTAGGGCCTGGACGTATGAATCCTACGGTTCAACGGCCAGGATCAAACAGTTCGATCAGGGACGACAGCTGCTAATCTATAAGGGTGACTTCTATAGATGAGAGTAAAAACAGAAACCGAAAGATCACGATGACCCACACTCAAACTACCAAAATTATGAATAAATTATTGGTATTAGATAGGAATGCTTGAAACCATTCAGCTGTAAGCAAAGTATTAAGACAAATGTTATTATTCATTAAAATGTTTATAAATACAATCAAACATTCAAAGATAACTCAAGTTTTGAGCATCCTGCCGGTGAGGCTTCATCATCATCATGTCGTGCCGCTAGCATGGATATCCCTGACCCTCTCTCGCCACTTCTCCCTATCGTTCATCGCCTCCAGCGAGTCTTCAGGGCTACATCCCGTATCCTCACATAGCTGCTGAATGTAAGTTCGAGCTGGTCGTCCTGCTTTTGCCTGGCCATATGTGGGGGTCCATAGGAGTACATCACTTATGAGCTCGTGCCTGCTTCTCCAGCAGTGTCCTGCATGTCAGGTTCGTGTAGCTTGGATAGTTTTCGTGATGGGAAGCAGGTGGCCGTATAGTTGGTGCCTTGTGGGGTGTTGCTGCCAGGACCTGTTCAATATTGCTCGCAGCATTCTTGTGTAATTGCCGTCTAGCTTCTTCTCCAGCCGTTTAGTTAGCGTCCAGATAATGCATCCATACAGCAATATCGATACGACCGCTGCCTGGAAGAAACTGCGTTTCATTTTATCGGTCAGGTCTGATTTCCATATGATCGAGAGCCTATCGATGCCTTCGTTAGCCGCGTGTCGATGTCCTTTTCGGTTGATGAGACGCTGCTTCCTCAGTAGCTGAATTTGTCTACTAGTTTCAGAGGGGTTCCGTCTAGTGTGGAGATGTCACCTGTAGACCGGTGAGGCTTAGTATATATTGTCATCCCCGTTGTGGGGCATGACCCCCACCTCCAAAAGGGATATCCCGAGTATGACATTAAACTGCATCTGATGGTAAGTCCTAGTTCTGGAGACTGTCATGTACTCCTTCATTACCATTATTCTCAGTTTGCCTTTGACTCTGAGTGGTAGTATCAGTTCTAGTCCAATTTATGGGTCAAATGGATCTGTATTTGAAAGGACCATGTGCCCCCAAAAAAACCTTTCCCAAGGGTATTAGTCTGAAAGTGAATGTAATAGCACAACGGAAATTCATACTCACTAATATTCTCCTGTCCATAACTTTAACAATTACACCATACGGACTGCCCTGCAGACCATTAATAGCAATACTTAAAACCATTTAACTATGTGCAAACAAATGAGCAGTCACTTGTTTAAAAATAAGTTACCTACGAACTATTCACTTACAAATCGTATATATAATATATTTTAGTATAAACAAGGTTTGGTTTTATGACATATCAAACCATATTGTTTATTTAATATCAAATCCTGTTTTTACTTATATATTGAATATATGATTTGTAAACACATTTTGTAGATACACATAGTTAAATGATCAAACAGTTCAATTTCAAACAATTTAATATATCATAGGTCATCTATTTACACTCAGTTTAAATGTTATATAGTTCTATTTGAACCATAGATAGGACCCTATCAGGTGCTACCACTCTGGGCCAGAGTAGAATTGCGATTGATGGCAACGAAGAGGTACTCTGCATTCCCGAAAACTCCAGCATTACAAGAGGCTCACCATCAGATTGTTTAATGTCATATCCGGAACACTCGTATCTTATCCCTCTGCAGAGATACATTAGGTGTATTTTACAGCCCCAGCCGACTAGACTGTCGTATAAATAGGATTTGGCATTACCGTCTTTGACGGCATATAAGAGGCATCCCAATTTCAACAGGGCAAATCAAGAAAAAAATTATTAGTAAAATTATTAGTACATGGTACAGCCTTGGTTATATTTATGAGGTGTGATTTTGGTTAAACAAGCTATAGTTACAATTAAACAAAAAAATTAGAACACAAGCCAATAAAAACTTTATTATTATACAAATGTAAAAAATAAGATAAAAATAAAGCAATCATTACGATTGAGCAAAACAGTACAGTTACCATTTAAATTTTATTTATCTTCAAATCCATAAAATTCGTCGCTAAAACTCTGATACTTATTTTCAATAACACTATCATCGTCGTTAAATAATGCGTCATCTTGTTCCATTGAGACCATTGCTGATGCCACGCTTTTTAAAAGATTTCCCAACAATTTCTGGTTTAATATTACCCCAAGTTTGCTTCACCCATTCGCAGACTTGAACAATGCTAGGTCTTTTTATCCTTCCTGTAAGTATATGTTTGTGATTAGTTGGAGTTGCCAAGTTGCTAATTTCGGGTGACTATCGCCAATCTTAAACCTACTTATGGTATATAAGACTCAGGGGAATTTTAAAAGATATTTTATTAAAAAAAAACGTGCGCTTTATATGACGTTAAATACGGTGAATTACTATCAAGGGTTGATGAGGCACTAAACCAAATAACCTAAGCTAAACACGTAATTAAAGACAGATATACAAACTGACAGTGAAAGTTTTAAACTATTAATGTTCTCATATGTATTGCATGGGTCATATGATTTTGATTTCCATAATACATGGCGTACTGATGCAGTTAGAATGTCCGACCTGTTTTTATCAGGGGGGGATCTTTTCTCTTTCAATTCATCTGTTTGAGGTCGCAGCGTGTCAGCAGCCATTTCTTGACATTTTCCTCCACTTGATCCACTAGTTTCCTTGTTTTGTTTGACAGTTTTTAGCTTTCTCTCACCAGTGACAAAGCTCTTCAGCCACCATCTTCCTTTCTGTTCCTTGTGATCTTTTGGATCATCAATGTTGAGGATGGGAACCAGTTCCTACTTGGCCAGATGCTGCTTTGTCAACTACTTTCATCTGAAGAGAAAATTCTGCATCCTACACGCTTACTCGAATATCTCATTCTTCTTCTACTTGTCACTGGTGATTAGATATTTTCCAAGAACTGGCCTCTAAAAAAATCGAGCATTGATTAGCTTATTCTCTTCAACTAGGGTATGGTGATCACACCTTTTATTTCAAGCTGTAGAAAGTTATTAGGTGACCTCAAAGATAATTTTGTCTTTTACATACGTTTCTTCTAAAACTGTGGTTCTCAACATTTTCTTAACTGCAGACCCGCATAATCATTCAGTGTTCAAAAAATCCTATTGTATTTTTATGTATAAATATTGTTAGGAAATTGTATTTAAAATTGTTAAAATATTTTGTTTATTGCTGAAATATAACTACTTTATGGCACATAGACTTTTACTACATGGCCCAATTGGCTGGTGCAGCAGAATATATAGACAACATCTCTGCAGAGATGTAAGACTTCCCCAACGTGTGTCCTAGCATGATAATTAACAATCTAATGGTAAGGCTCCAGTAATGCAGGAGCTTTGGGGAACGCTGAGTACCCCTTTAGTGCTATCGCTCCCAGGTTCACTCTGGACTGGAGTGGTAGCGCCTGATAGGATCCTCTCAATGGATTAAATAATGTACTTATGTTAAAGTGAATTGTTTGAAATTGAACTGTTTATATGTATAAAAATGGATTTGGCAAGAAATAACTTACTATGATTGATATGCCATAAAACCAAACCAAATCAAACTTTCACTACTAAATTTTATGGAAATTGAGTATTCATTAATAAAATAAGTCATAAATATACATGGACCCTAGTGTACTAAACCCTAAAAATCTTCTATGGAATCCAAATAATATTAATCAAATTAGAATCAACCAAATTAGAACCAAATAAGAACCACTGCTCTAATGCTTATTTCATGTACGTTAAATAGCACCACTACTGTTCTTCTATAAGAAAGGCTTTGACATTAAATAATCCATGAAGGTTTGTATGTCATAAATAAAGAAATCAAAAGCCAAAAAACTAGGTATGGCTCTACTGGTCTAAGAAATCATATCATATCATATTTACCAACCCCTCCGCTCAGGCAGGATATGACACAAGGTCAATTTTTTAAGCGGAGTTTAACAGGTTTGCCCTACTATTTACCCATAGCTGGAGAGAGAATAATTGGATTCATACCTTTCCCAAGGGTATTAGTGCATTGTGAAATGCCATCAGTCTCGTCCAGGATTTGAACTCATTTCACCGTGTTCATTTCCTGTGACGATAACCATTACACCACGCGCACCTCAGAAATCATATAACATTGAACAGTGAAGCATTGATTAGCTTATACCCTTCAGCAAAGTTATGATAATTTCACCTTTTATATCAAGCTATTGAAAATTATTAGGATATGTTTTTGTCTTTTACTGACAGTTTTGATTTAAAGCTTACCACCCTGCTGGTGGAGCTTAGACTATGCTGACTGTATCTCCTGACCAACTCATTGGTTTAGTGGTATAGTGTTCACCAATGGCTTGGGAGACTGGAGTTCTATCTCAGGTTGAGTCATACCAAAGACTCAAAAAATGGTACTTGGTGCCTCCTTGCTTAACGCTCAGCATTACAAGGTACGGTTCAAGGGTAAAGTGGAGCAATCCAGGGAAAGGTGTAGCACCCTCCCCTACACCTCGATGTAGTAGCTATAGAAAAAGGAGCTTTTGGTTAGCCCTCATCTATCACTATTGTATCTCCTGCAGAGGGGTAAGACCCCCACTAAAAATAAGTCACTTAGCTGGTGGGGATTAGAATATACTGGCTGTATTACCTGCAGAGAAGAAAGAACCCCACCAGATTAGTTACCCTGCTGGTGAGGCTTAGAATATGCTGATTGTATCCCCCTGCAGAAGGGTAAGACCCCAAACAAAAATAAGTTAAACTGCTGCTGGGGTTTAGAATATGCTGACTGTATCTCCCTGCAGAGGGGTAAAATTTGCATAAAAAAAGGTACCCTGCTGATGGGGCTCACAATATACTGACTTTATCCTCTGCAGAGGAGTAAAGCCCCTAACAAAATTAACCTGCTGGTAGGTTAAAATCCCATTAGAATCCACAAAATTGTGACTTGCTCTGTATTTACACTCAATTAATGCAGTGAAAATGATGAAGTCAACCTCATGGTCAATGAGACTGATCAGCCTGATTAGTTAGTTAGTTGGATTTAATGGCATATCAACCTCTAAATGTTATTTAATGCCAGAGCCTTTTTACACATATATTATATATATGATTTGTAAATGCAAATGTTTAGGTTGGTTATGGTTGGGTTTTATGGCAAATTGACCTCTTAAAGGTCATTGAGTGTTAAATTCTGATATGTATGTGTGTGTGTATATATAAATGTCAAAGCTGTTTGTATAAACTTGATGGTTGAGGTGTTGGTAACATAGTCTATATCTTTAATAGGAGGCCAATTGTTTTTAAGAAGTTGATTATGTTTTTGATCAGCCAGAGAAATCTCTATCTGTACAGCAGCCCACTTGGCTAGGGCAGTAGAAAACATCAACTGCCTTTCTGCAGAGGGGTAGAACCCCAACAATGGGTGTCCTGGATATAATATCAAACTGATCTGATGGTAAGGCTCAAGTCTTGGAACTTTGGGCATTGTTCAGTACCCCTACATTGCCATTGCTCCAGGTCAGAATGGATCTGGGAGCAGTAGCATCTGATTGGGTCCTCTCAATGGGTCAAATAGGACTGTTTGACATTTAAACTGTGTGCAAACAAATGACTTATTCTAATTTGAATTGTTAGAACAAATGACTGATGATCAATTGAATTGTTACTGATACATAGCAATACTTGGAACCATTTATTTTGTTGATTTATGTTTACAAATCATGTATATCTAATATATTTAAACTAGACTTGGTTTTCAATAACGAACAATGGTTGATATGCCATAAAACCAAATTAAATCTATTTGTTTGGTATTTATTTCAAACTTCATTTTTTTTTTTTTTTTTTTTTTTTTTTTTTTTTTTAAATCTTAAGAGGATGAAAATTCTTATGTTCTGAGGATTTTAAGACAAAAGTCCTCAACCTCAATTTTTTTTTTTTTTTTTTTTTTTTTTTTTTTTTACCTTTTTGAATCAATTTATGATAGAAAATTTAAATTTTGTAATATTCTAATAATGTGAGAAATAATTTGACAACTCAATGTTTTTGCTGAGGTTGTGAAAGTGACAAACAACACTGGACTGTGAAATGTTGATCTTCTCTGATACTCTCCAAGTGTTACTTAGTGGATTTGCTTCTAAGGCTTGGACCATGGCCTTGGAATCAGCACTTTTTGGTCTACCTTACTTTTCCTGATTCTTGAGGTTTTTGCAGCGTGAGCAAAATTTCTTGAACCATTTGGTTACTCTACCTTCGTCTTTCACATGGCAAATGTTTTTGGTTGTTTTCACGGCATTATGACCCTGTTCAAACTTCCACATAGAGTGAAGCAACATATAAGATGTCATCACACCAAATACCAAGATAAAACCAACCATTATAGCTACCCACCACAGCTAGTACTGCTTCAGTCACATGATATACCTTCCGTAAACTATCACATAGAAAAATATTGCAAAACTTTTGATTCACCCAAGCATTTTCTCTTGTATTCATATATTTAATTTTTTTTTCTTTATTTCCGACCATCTAATCCATTATTAGTTCCATGTTGCCTGATAATCCAAATTTCTTAAGATATCATTTTTTAATATCTGAGAAATCTTATTCATGCAAGTGTCAAAGAGGAAAAGAGCTATGCCAGACAAGAACTTAAAAAAAAAGTTAGGGTAATAAATATTCTGATATATGATCATCCTCACCTATTAAACGAAACTGAAAAAACAAAAAAAACCTTTAAAATCATCAAATAAGCATGTTCATTTAAAAAAAACTTTCTCCCTCCTCTATTCTTCCAAACAAGAGTATGCTAGTCACAGACTTCTTAATTCAAGAGAAGGGCAACACTGGGATTCCATTAGCCATTATTATTTACCATTATTAAAAAACTCTCTATAGAATTCTTATTTTCAGTTGGCGGCAGACATTGGCATTGAGATGCCAACTAATAGGAAATATGAGTCTGGCTTTTGTGAATCTATCAGTGAAAGGGTAATAAGATTTTTATAAGTGAGCTATGAGAAGAATTCTTTAAAAAATGGTTCTTGGTGCCAATTTTGAATAGTTTTTGGTCTCATGTTAAGCAAAGAATTCACTTATTAATAGTATGTTCTTTTCTTACTGTTGTTAATATTAACAATTTTTTTTTTTTTTACAGCTTCTTCTGGGGAAAGTGTTGAAAGATGACATTGGAAATCCACCATTGTCTTCTGTTTTCTTGAGCTGTAACTATCCACTGCTTGCCGTGAAAGCTGTGGTGAATTCAGAGACATCCTTTACTTAGAATAGTTGACCACCAATGCCAGAGAACCCAGTCTTTACAATTATTTCCTCTATCGATCTTGCTGAAAGTTACCCTGCCATAATTGCCAGTAGGTTTGAATCGATTGTTCCATTTGTTTGAGTTTTATGGCATATCAACCACTATTGGTTATTTAATTCCAAATCCTGTTTTTAAATATACATGAGATATGTTTTGTAAACACATTTTGTAGATACAGTGAATTGATCAAACAGTTCTATCACTAACATTTCAATTTAGCAAAAGTCATTTGTTTGCACTAAGTTTAAATGTCTCACAGTTCTATTTGATCCATCAATAGGACACTATCAGGTGCTGCAACTCCAGACCAGAGTGGACCTGGGAGTGATGGCAATGAAGAAATACTCCATATTCCACAAATCTGCTGCATCACTGGAGCCTTACTACTAGATTGTTTAATGTCATATCCTGGACATGTGTTTGTGGTGGGGGTCTTACTCCTCTACAGAGATGCAGTTGGTATATTCTACAGCCCTAGGCAACTGAGCTGGGTTTGAATTGAGTTTTTCAATTCCTAGACAGGTTGTCCTGATAAGGCTTGAGAGCCCATTCTGCTCTATCATTTACCCATTACTGAGGGTGAAGAGACTAAATCATGCCTTACCAAGAAGTGAAAAATAAACAGATTTGTCCAGAATTTGAACTTTCCCTACCAAGTTCATTTTCTTTGATGATAGCCATAATACCAAAATGTACCTTCAATAATCATTATAATCTATAATATATCATTATAAAGAATAGAAAATGCAGAGGAATATAAAGGTGACGATGATATCAAGTTGTAGCAGCCATCATGCTAACCAGCGATGAAAAAGAGTAAGGGTTGCACCATGCAACGTCTGTTAGAGAGAGACCCAGAATTGAACCAGGAACAATTAACTTATGGGAGAAAAAAAGAGCATCCATTCTTTTCCACCACCCTGATTTAGTTGGGCCTTTTGATTGGTTCTGGTATTATGTTACTAAATGCCCGGATGCATAGGATTTGGCTTCAATAAATGGACAAACCAGTTGCTGAGTTGAAGAGAACTTCAGTGGATCTCAAAGGAGGCAGTTTATCTAAGTAGCGAGACACAGACAGACAAAGTGAAGAAAGAAAGAAAGAAAGAGGAGAAAAAAACAGGAAAACGAGGGAGCGAAGAGTCAACTGAGGCGAAGCAAAAAAGTGACTGAAAAGGAGGAGAAATGGAAGAAAGAAGAGAATGGGAAAGATTCTTTTTTTCCTTTTTACCTTGAGTGTATCACAAGTATAGCAGGTGCATTTTGAACAGTCCCCAAGGATTTGGAAAGGAGACTGGAGCCAAGAGGAAAAGTCAAGACCATTCAGAATACAGCAGTGTTAAAACTAGCTAAACGACAGATATGTCTCTCATTACTACTAAGCATATCCTGTTAATAGGGAGTTATTCTTGTAGGTGATTCCATAATTTTTTCTTAATGGTATAGGGATTCCATAATTTGGCAGCAAAATATTGATTATTTATCAAAATGAATTATGTCAATTAATTTGAGTTATGTTCCATGAAGCCGGAAAGTTTGGCTATCAAATGGAAATGGTTTTGTCTCGGATTTCTGCTTAGTTTATTTTTCATTGATTAAAAATAAGAGAAGAAATGTTTACTTAGTGTAGTGAGTCCATATTTATTGCCAGGGATAGCGTATGTGTGTGTGTATATATATATATATATATATATATATATATATATAACTGGTATATTAGCACAGTGGGTAGAGCATTCGCCAATGGACTGAGAGACTGGGGTTTGATCCCAGGGTAAGTCATACCAAAGACTCAAACAATAGTACTTGGTGCCTCCTTGCTTAACACTCAAGCCTTGATCTGTACATTATAATGCTATTGTGCCCTTCCCTACATCTCAGTGTAGTAGCTATTGAAAAGGGAGCCTTTGGATTGCCCTCGACTATGTTCTGCCAACTTATTAATTTTTATCTATATATATATAAGAGAGAGAGAGAGAGAAAGACTTTTGTTTTACTTAGTTTTGATATTCACTTCATTGATAATTATTCAATTTTTAAGAAACATAAAGTTACTTCAAAATCACTTCCCAATGTCTTGTATTCCAGAAGCAGAGGAATCATTAGATTTTGAAAAGAAGCTGATTTTGTTGGCGAATTTCAAGATTAAGTAAGGCAGTGTGAGATGGCATCAAAATTGGAGAGCTGAGGAGAGTTGCAGTCACTCAGATTTCAGAGCAAAACCATCAGTTAAACAGATAGGAAAAATTTGCAAGATGATGATGATGATAATAATAATAATATCTTTGGGAAATAAAAATCAGAAAATACTTGTGCATTTTGACATTTAAAATAACCAAACAATCCAAACGTGAATCCAATTGTGCAGAACAAGAACATTTTTAAAAAAGAGCCAACCAATTTGTTCACCTGCAACTTTGCTCAAGAGTGAGAAAGGTATGGAAAAAAGATTAAATTCATACCTATAGTAACAAATGCATTTGGTATGTTGCTAAAAACACTAAAAATAGAATTGGATTATTTAGAAATTTGATCAGAGGCTGATGTTGTATATTGACCTTCAACCCAGCCAAACATGCCATTCCAAAGACAGCGAAAGTACACATTCCGATGGCAGTTATGGGAAGAAATCATGTAGGCGGGCTTGGCTGACAAAATGGGACAAGGTAAAATCCCATGGTACAGTCATAGACTGATGCACCGGAAGAGAGTGACCTGCAAACTGTATGACAGTTATTTCCGCTTGATGACGATCAAACATGCCATTCTAAAGATTGAGTGGGCGATTGAACTATTATATAACTCTGTGAGGACAGGAACCCAGTGAGTTGGAGATCAGATGAGTTGGAGTCAAGGTGTGGTAGAGAAAGCCACCACCCGGCAGAAGAGGCCCTGGGGACCCCCGATGAGTTGGAGATCAGATGAGTTAGAGACAAGATGTTGTAGGGAAAGCCACCACCCAGCAGAAGGGTCCCTCGGGACCCCCGATAGAGTTTTGAGACCAGTTAATGAGAAGATGTTGGGATGAGAACATGTCCCAGAGAGGCTGGGCCCCCAGGCCCCCGGTTTAGCAGTCCAGGAGAACGAAAACGACACACGGCTATGTCCGGAGGGGCTGGGGAGGTCAGTATGTTGCAGTCTTTGTTCAGTCTCCAACTCCCTCTCACACACGCAACCTTTCAAATAAAGTGAGAGGTATATTTTTTAAAGAAGTCTTCGCTCGTCCTTATTGTGTCGTTATGATTTTGCTGGCATATGTGTATGCATGAATATGTATTATGTGTTTTTACAGTTAATCATGGTCATGGCTATTCAACAATCGTACTCGTCAGATCTTGAGAGCTGAAGCATCACTATTAGAAGCAGTTCTTAGCCCAGCCAATAGGAAGTCTTAAAAATTTGGTCTTTGCAATTCAGCCTAACGATAAGTATATATAGTATACAACTTTTACGTTTGTAATAGAAAGAAGTTTCATTCTTAATCTTTTTGTGTATTATATATGCATAAACAAAAACATATAGAAAAAGAATAGATCCATACTCTAGAAAATGTGCCAGAAAACACACTTGAGTCGCCAAAATGTCAAGCACAGGGGAAACTTTGTTAAGTCTTACAAAGACAAAGGTGGGGTTTTTAAATGACCTTTTCTGATAAAAACAAGTCTGGAATGGTCAGTGATGTTCTTGAAAGGTGTCATAGAAGACCTAGAAAAATATACCGACCTTATCGTTTTTCTTTGACTGTCAAACAGGTATTTTGGTAAGGAATTTCTCGGTTTTTCTGTCAACAGCATTGTCATAATGCTAAGTATGTCCATCAGTACTTAACAACGCATTGTGGATGACTTGAGTTCAATCTTTGATGTAGACAATCATTATGTATAAATCACTCGCATTTCCATTATATATATATATATATATATATATATATAGGTTTATGGTTCCTGCAAGAAGAATTGGTGAATTAATGGAGGAACAAATGCTGCAATATTGCTAAAAAGTGCTCAATATCAGTGATAAAGCAAGTATATATATGGGAATAGATTATACATATTATACTACGTGGTACAGTCTGTAACCCTGAGATTCATGCATTTTGCAATCATCGGACGATTGCAAACTGCATGAAACCCAGGCTAACAGACTGTACCATGTAATATATAAATAGATAAAAGATAGATAGATATAATATATAGATAGATAGATATTAGATAGATATAATATATAGATAGATAGATATTAGATAGATATAATATATAGATAGATAGATAGATATTAGATAGATATAATATATAGATAGATAGATAGATATTAGATATAATATATAGATAGATAGAGAGAGAGACATATATATATATATATATATATATATATATATATATATAACAGAGTGTATATAGATATATTATAGATATTACACAAACACACACACACACATATATATATATATATATATATATATATATATATATATATTTCCATGGGAACCATAAAGTTGTACCTCAGTAGTGGAGGGTAAAAGTATTTTCCGTAAAGTATTGGAGTTGATTTTGAGTGGAGGGAGCGTTAGATGGTGGTAAATATTTTTTTATTATTATATTGTTTTTTTCTAGAACTGGAATATTTGTGAATAAATTTTCCACGTCTAGAGCTGATATTATTTCTTTGTTTGGTTTGTGAGTTTTTTTAGGATTTCGATAAATTTGTAGCACAAGGAACTTCGAATTTTTGTTTGGCGCGTAAATTAATTTGATCGTTATGGTCGACGCATATTTTCACCCAACGAGGATGACTTATCTTATTCAGCCCGGACCATTTTTCCGGGTAGCACCAAAATTAGGAAAGCCCACCAAACTAACTCTTCCTCAGAACCTTTCGAATAGGAGAGACGTGCTTACTTTCACGCTCCCTTCATAGTAGCAGCATCACAACACCATGAGGAAAGCCATCTAATTTATGGACCTCTCGGGTCTACTCCCTCAGACCAAGGGTTCCCAGTTGAATATGAATGAGATACATTCAATCCACCACACACAGGAACACCTTCATTTCGCCTTTAAACTTAGCTATGTCTACCGTGACGTGCAATTCCGCGCAGACACTCAGCTACTTCATTCCTGGGCAACATTTTCTGGAGCCTTTCATGCTTCTCTCCTACAACAACCAGGATCACACATTCATGGATAACTACATCATTCCTGTCCTTAACCAGCAAACACAACCTTTGCTACCCCTATGGCGACCATATCTCACTAAGACATTCAACAATGCCTTAACGGTACGATGCACATTTCGCTCAGGCATTTAGCTGCTAAAATTCCTTCTCAACTCCATAACTATTTCCTTCCTTCCGACCTACGAGACTTGCAGCATAGAGGTACCCTATATTCCGGCTGCCACTAAAACTATCATAAAAACTCTTCGATATCTCGTTCCAACTCCTTTATTTACCTTCAAATATAGCGAGGAACTAACATAACAACGTAACAATTAACAAATTCTTCTCGCAAAAAATTCTTTTATAGATTTAATGATACAATTATGGAAAGGTATGGGGTAGTTATATCGTTAATAGCTTTTTTTGTACTTGTCTTTAATTGGAATCATTAGTGAAAAAAGGAACAAGACAAAAAACTACCAAGATGAGCACAAAAGGTCCGCAATAAATAAAGATTAATTCTCACATTAATAGTTTTTGTAAGTTGGTATGTAGGTGTAGTTACTTGTGAAATTATTGGTCGAAGTGGATAGCCAGGTTTATGTGTCTTAACTATATTTACCAACCCCTCTGCTCGGGCAGGATATGACACAAGGTCAATTTTTAAGCGGAGTTTAACAGGTTTTGAAATCCGTTTTCCTTCTCCTAGACTAGTTGCCTAACCAAGGCTGAAGAACCCAGTTTGCCCTACTATTTACCCATAGCTGGAGAGAAAATAATTGGATTCATACCTTTCCCAAGGGTATTAGTTCTATGTGAAATGCAATCAGTTTCGTCGAGGATTTGAACTCGTGTCGCCGTGTTCATTTTCTACGACGATAACCATTATACCACGGTTTATGTATCTTAACAGTTCCGTAGATGTATCCAGGTTTGTAATCACCAATTATTTTTGGTAATTTTATATTGTGAAGACCAATGTTATTGGTACTAATGAGTTTGTTAATTTTAGACTTGAGTTGGTTTAGTTGGATTAGGATTCAGTTTTGTAAATTTGTTTTTATCGTTGAGGATGATCAGTAGTTTAGGATGGTAATCAGATTTATTAAATATGATAGAGATATTGGTTTTATCTGGGGGGTTTTATAGTGATCTCCGGGTGTTTATGTAATTGTTCAGTAGCATATTTTAGTTGTCGGGTTAGAAAAGTGAAATACTTGTGTTTATTATTAGTAGCTTCAGCTTTTAGAAGGTCACGTAATTGGGGTTTAGTTTTGACCTGGTTTTATTCTTGGAGTTTTAGTATGTTTTGATATAAGATTTCAATTTCGTGGTGTAATGGTAAAAGCGATGGACTGCGGAATCGTAGTAAGCGAGTTCGTACTCCAGTCGCGCTATTACATTCACTTTCGGGCAAATACCCTTGGAAAAGGTATGAACCCCCTTATCCTCCAAGCTATGGGCTAAATAGTACCACAACTGTTCTTCTAGGAGAATGGCTTTGGCATTAAATAACTTAAAAAGGTTGATATACCATTAAACAAACAAACCAATCAATTTCAGTTTGCTATTGCACATGGTTGAATCCATTAAAAAGATGACAAGTTAGACCCAAATTGAAGAAATCCTTCTGTGGTTTGGTCAGTTCGTGGTCGGAGAATTTATCATCGTTATTCGAAAATAGTATGGAGCCATTATAGAGGTTATAAAGGTTCCTTTGTATTTTGTGTTTATGTTGATGGTGATTTTTATCAATTATGAATGACAATTTGTTTTCTACGGCTTGTAATATTTGAGGTGAGAGAGAATTTTTTTTATTAATTACGAACATTATGTGCTTCAGTATTTAGGGTGCTTATTTGTTCTTTATTGTCGTTAATTTATGGGGTCTCAAGGTAATTCATATTGTTGTTTGCTAGTTAACTCCATTCTTGGTTATTCTATTCTTACCCCACGTTATCTTGCTGGTTTAAGTTCTTGGATTTGATGCATCATATATATATATATATTATCGATATTATATAAATATATATTATATATGTGTGTGTGTGTGTGTGTGTGTGTGTGTGTGTGTGTGTGTGTGTGTGTATATATATATATATATATATATATATATATATATATATATATATATATATATATATATAATATTATTCAATCCTGTAAATCCGGAAAAGGGAATAATTCCGATCAGGACAAATAAAAAAAATATTCGAAAAGAGAATATTGAATTTAAATATTTCTGGTAAAGAGCTCAATGTAAATAAAATCCACCGAGCAAATAAATATTTTTTTTCCCAAAAACATGTGACCGATTGATTTTTTTTTTTTGGGGGGGGAAATAGTATATATATATATATATATATATATATATATATATATATATATATATATATATATATATAACACCGATTGATTTTTTTTTTTTAAATAATATAATACATGTTATGAAAACACATATATATATATATATATATATATATATATATATATATATATATATTATGTGTATATAGTTATTATATATATTATAGATAACCGGGGTTCAGTCCTAGATTGAGTCATATACCAAAGAATCAAAAATGGTACTTGATACCATCTTGTTTAGCACTCGGCATTATAAGGTTAGGATTAAGGGAGCAATCAAGTGAAAAGAGTAGCGCCCTACCGTACACTTCGGTGTAGTAGCTATTGAAAAGGGAGCCTTCTGGTCACCCTCGACTAAGGTCACCAACTTTACTTTTTTTACTTATATATATATTGGTTGCAAGTCATTGTTAAAACAAGGTTTGTTATAGACCACGGAATATTTTTTCTGATGATCTTCATGTATAAGCGTTTAAGTCTTGTTTTTTTTTCATATTTCGGGATTCAGATGGTGAGGAAAGTGTCTTATATTTACCTAAGCGCTTTTAACCATGTCTTTGGTCGTACACAAGGGAACTATTGGTTTTTGTTTGGTGTGTTTTATTTATTTGGAAGTAAGGTGTTTTTTTTTTTTTTATATGGTTGGTACATTCCTTTTTGGGGGCCTGTTAATGTTTGTTATTAAATATGTTTAATATATTGATGCAAGTGTTAAATGCTATTTATTTTGTTAGTTTTTTTTTTTATCTTTAATGTATATTTCTTCAAGCATTTGGTAGCGATTTTTATTGCTATTTTAATTTAGGGTTTTTGTGTTGTTCGTGAGAATCTTTCGTATGTCGGAGGATGTAAGTTTTTCGATGTCATTGTTATGTTTTGTATTTAGATATTGTTCTATCAAACTCGTGTCTGAGAGGTTGTATGTAAGCCGACCTGAAAGTGTCGTAGTATGGCCAACATAGATATTAATTTTTAAGTTGTTTAACGATAGTCTGATAAATGCATAAATTACATTGTTTAGGGAAGTTTGTGTTTTTTTTTTTTGTTTTTGTTTTTTTTAACTATGAAGTTTGACATTTTAAATGTACTTTAGTAGATAAGTTTTATTTGGTTTGGTTGATCAATAGGTTTAATGTGTCTGTGTATAATTTAAGTACTTGTTCGTCTAAATTGTAGTTTTTGTGCATTCGATTCCTGTAATATAAATTAATTCTGTAAGGGTTGTTATTAGCACTTTTATTTGTCGGTAGTTTATTAGAGAAAGGATTATTAACTTGGGATTGTTCTATATTTGTGAGTTCTTAGTAAAATATTCTCCTAAATGAGATGTAAAGGCTCAATGGAATAAGTTGTTTTTTTTTATAAGGGCTATTTTGTATTTTAGGGAGCATTAGCTATGGTAGATAAGAAAAGAGGAATTGTAACTGGTTGATTTGTTTTGTATTGGGATGCAGTGAATTTATCATTGTTGCTGGAGTTAGTAAGTATATCTAAGGAGGGGATTTTCTTGTTAATATTGAGTTCAGTAGTACAGTTTTGTAGAGTTATTTCCAGTTGGAATTCGAAATGTTCATTAGCAGTGAGTAAATACTCGTTTACGTAAAAAAGCAATGCTACGACTTGAGGCGAGATTATATGGACATTAGGGTATTCCATTTCTGTCAAGAGGCAGTCCATTCTCCGGACAGTGATTGGTTGCTGGTCCAGTGAATGGGTATATTAGTGTGTGTATGCACTGGCTTGCTTAATATGTTACAGGTTTGGTATTGGATTACCGCCCATTTTACTTTTTGTCTGCCATCTGGGGCTGTTGAACTGGTAAGTGTTGTTCTTGTTGTTTATTCTGCACGTTAGAGAAGTGACTTCTAGAATTTTCAAGGGTTTGTTTTAGTTTGTTGATTCCATCGTGTGGCGATAAAGATTTTATCAAAGTAGCAAACATATATTTTGGGTTTTTTATTATCGTGTTAAATATTTTGTTTTCTATGTGGGATATACAGAATTCAGATATAGTGGGTCCAAGGATACTGAGATCGAGATACTGGCAGTTTGCATGTATATTTTGTCTGAGGGATCATAAAACAGAACTCGTGTCGCGCAAGCATAAAGTATGGACAAACCATATATATTAAAAACAAAAAACGTTCCAAATAAATAAAAACCTATAGTTACCCTGAGGACGACCAGAGACATGGTTGAAAGTGCTTGGGTAAATATGGGAGACTTTCTTCACCATCTGGATCCCGACATACGAAAAGAAACAAGAAGACTTAAACGTCTACGCATTAAGATCATAAGGAAAAAGTAATCCGATGTTTATAACAAAGCCTGTTTGAACAAATATATATATATTGTGTTTTTAATTGTTAGTTTCTATAACACTATATATTGACAATACAAATAACGAAACTTCTTTCGAAAACACAACGACGAAAGGTTTATTATAATTGCAGAAGTAAACAAGTCAGAGTGAGAAAAGGTTCTTTTTGGAGTCACCGGATAGTATGTTGGTCCTTGAGTTTGTAGGAAGTGTGTGTCACTGTAGCAAGTTGCTCGTGTGACTGACCGCAAGGCTAGTTCTTCCGTGTGTGAAGCTAGTTGCAGCGTGTTCTTCAGTGAAGGTTGTCCATGTGGAATGTCCGTTGCAGAGGATGCGAGAGAGTTCTGTCTTGGCTGCTAACTAGGTGCTCTCTGACTTGTCGTGACTTCCAAAAAGGGCTAGAAAAAATAGTTCTAAAGAGGAAGAAGAAATCAATGAGTTCTGTCCCTGATGTGTATGGCCGAATCGCTAGGCGGGGGCATTGATTCGCATGAGGAAATAGATCTGTGACTGCTACACACACACACACATATATATATACACCTCTGCACAAGCAGTTGTTGACTCAGTCATTTTTTAATTGGAGTTTAACATGTTTGAATTCAGTTTTTCGTATCCTAGCCTGGTTGCTACACCAAGGCTAAAGATCCTTGTCTGCCCTACTATTTACTTATATTTGGAGGAAGAATAGTTGGATGCATACTTTTCCCAAACATATTAGCGATATGGAAAATGCAAACAGCCGCGCCCAGGATTTGAGCTGGGTCTCTGTCCATTTCCTAGAATTATAATCATTTCACCACGAGTGCCTCCACTCTCTCTTTCTTTTTTCTCTCTCTCTTTATATTTTTATCATTTAGGGTTTACGGACTATTGTCTTCATCTTTATTGCTATTTCCACAATATATATATATATATATAGAGAGAGAGAGAGAGAGATTGATTGATAGATAAGGGGTTTGAAAAGTTCTTAGGCTGACATCATATCTGTGGTTATTTCCACAATATATATATATATATATATATATATAGAGAGAGAGAGAGATTGATAGGGTGTCTGAAAAGTTCATAGGGTGACATCATATCTGCTGTTATTTCCACAATATATATATATATATAGAGAGAGAGAGAGAGGGGGGGAGATTGATAGATAGGGTGTCTGAAAAGTTCATAGGCTGACAACATATCTGCTGTTGATGAATTTTTTTCCCTTGTAGGAACTTAACACTACAACACCGATAGAAAAATTGTGTGGAATTCAATAGGGACTATGTTGAAGAATAAAACTTTTTGGTCACATTCTATGAGAGTAGTTTAATCAGCTTATGAACTACTATGTGTAATGTGAATTTTGTCATAAAGTATGAACTTGGTGAGCGAAGCTGTTTGTATTTACCTTTAAACTAATCCCCATTAGAGAATGCAAGAGTCTCTCTTCTCTGATTATATGATAAATAGTATAGTAGGCTGGTCTCTTTAGCTTTAGAGCGGGACTCTAGGTTAAGATAAAAATCTGGATACTATCCCGCAATGTTCTGCTTAGAAATGTTATCTTATGTCACATCCTGCTTATGGTGGAGGTATCAGATATATAAGTCGGCCGATTGTCGTCGAGAGCAACCCGAAGGCTCCCTTTTCAATAGTTGCTACACCGAGGTGTAGGAGAGGGCGTTGCTCCTTTCTGTAAATTGCTCCAATTAGCCTTGACCCATACTTTTTAATACTGAGTGTTAGAAAAGGAGGCATCAAGTACTATTTTTTGATTTTTTTGGTATGACTCGAGCTGGGACTAAACCCCGGTCTCCCAGGCCATTGGCGAACACTCTAACCATTATACCAATGGACCGGTATATACAAATATATTGTTGGATTATGGAGTAGACTTTTAGTCAATAGCTTGGTAAAGACTCAAGGGGTAAAGACTAAAGCTCCCCCTCATGAGGAGAACTATTTATGGCACGTTGGGAGATTCCATCGTGCACACATGGGCCAGTCTATTCTTTGGATTATGATTGGCTGAACCATTTGATTGGATATGCTTGTACATAAATACAAGCCTTCAGTCCAGCTCAAGTTGATGTCAGTCTTGTGCATAAGCTGGACCTCTGATAAGTGTTGCTGCTATTATTATTGTTATCATTGCTGTTGTGTGTTGTTGCCTTCTACAGTTCTTTTGTTTATTCTACATATATAATCTGTAATATTCTTAGTAAAAATATTAATAGAAAGAGTACTCGTGGCATGATAGCTAAAGTACTGGATTGCGGCATCGAAGAGGGTGTGTTCGAACTCCAATCACGTTATCATTTACACTTTCAAAATAGCTATGGGTTAAATAGTATTGGATATTAATCGGAATATCCTTTTGAGATACCGCATTTTGCGTAGGTGATATAACAGAATATATACCTGTTTCCTCAAGTAAACAAATCGAAAATGCCTCGTAAATTGCGTGGAGGCATGATAAAAGGTTGGGACACTGGAAGCAGAAAAGCAACAGGAAGTAAACCTGCTTCCTAAAGTAAACAGGATACAGGTGTGGAAGACCGGTGGAAATTGCGTGGGTGGCTCGCTAGAAGGCACGTACAACGTGTAAGTTGAAGATGTAATCACGAGGATTGCATTGTCGTCCGGAAAATGATGTAAACCATACAAGATTTTGAACAAAGCCAAGCGAAGCAGAAACCCGGACAGGTTTCACAGAAAAACCGCATAGTTTACCATGTGTGAGTGAGTCTTGGCTATCTCAAACTCTCTCTTACTCTAGCCATACTTACATTTCGGGTAATGAAAGGAAAATAAGAGCAGATTATGTTTTTATAACTAAGCGTAGTTGTCCTTCTCTGCTATACAATAATAGCATCACAGTTGTCCTTCTCAGGGATAGCTTTAGCATGAAATAACATGCAAAGGTTGATATGCCATTAAACAAAGAAACCAAAAATCTTAAGCATTTGGTATGATCTGATTTGAGCTGAATGTTATTTTTTTAATTATCCGAATTTAGGCTGTGTGGTGCTATTTTTGTCGCCTGCAGTGACATAACCACTCCATTGCCTAGTCGGCTGGGGCTGTAGAATACACCGATTACTTCTCTGCAGAGGGGTAAGCCCCCCCCCCAATGAGAGTCCTGATTATGACACTAAACGATCTTATGGTGAGGTTCCAGTGATGCTCGAGCTTTGCGGAATGCGGAGTACTCCTTCATTGCCATTACTCCCAGATCCACTCTGGCCCGGAATGGTAGCACCTGATAGGGCCCTATCTATGGGTTAAATAGAACTAACTGCATAATTATGCTAAACTGAATTGTTTGAATTAGAACTGTTTGACTAAACTAAATAGCTTAAATAGAAATGTTTTTGACGATTAAACTGTACTTACATTTAAACAGCGTGCTTATGCTAAACTGAATTGTTTGAAATGGAACTGTTTTTAACATTAAAACTGTACTTACACTAAATTGAATTGTTTAATATAGAACTGTTTTGACATTTAACAGTGTAAACAAAATCTGTACTAATACTAAACTGAATTAGAACTGTTTTGACAATTAAACTGTTTACTCATGATAAACTGAATTGTTTGTAATAGAAATGACTATTTGCATAAAAATGGATTTGACTTTAAATAACCTACAAAGGTTGATATTCTATAAAACCCAACCAACCAATAACCACCCACCTCTAAATAAAGGGTAGGAATGGTCAGAGTATGAGACTGTATCTTAGGATGAATCTCCAGTACTGGAGGTCTGGAGAGTGTGGTGTAGTATCCTGATAAAAAGCATCCAAGCGCTATGTGAAATGCAAACAAACTTGTCCAGGGTTTGAACTAGTATCACTGTGTCCATTTCATAAGACCATAACCATGCCACTTCGAATGTCTCCATTCTCTCTCTCCACACACACACACACAAACACACATTATATATATATATATATATATATATATATATATATGTGTGTGTTTGTGAGTGTGTTATGAGTGTGTATGGTTGAGTCAGCTGAAAAGTTCATATGTAGATATTGCTGATGAATTTTTTTACTAGTGTTTTTTTGTTTGTTTGTTTTGTATTTTTTGCTAAAATCAGTTTCCAATTATATACGCTACAAAAACTGAGGTTTTTGTGGTGTAATAGACACCGTCATCGAAAATAGAAACAACGATACGAGTTTTAATCCTAGATGAGACCGTTTGCATATCCCATAGTGCTAATACCGTTTGGAAAGGTATGAATCCAGGTACTCTCCCTCCAATTATGGGTAAATAGTTAGGTAGACTAGACTCTTCAACTGGTCTAGGAAAAGAAAAACTGAATTCTTACCTGGTAAACTACGCTACAAATGCATTACAAAAAGGTATTCTCACAATTATTTTAAGCAATTTAGTGTCATAGCCAGGATAGCATTTTTGAAAAGTGAATGTCACCTTCTACAGGAGGTGCAGTTGGTATATTCAAGGTCTAACTAACAGTGCAAACAATTTAATATCGATTCACCGGCTGATTAATTTTATAGATAGGCACCTAATTAACCCATGGACCGAGAGACTGGAGTTCAGTCTCAGGTTGAATCATACCAAAGACTAAAAACATGGTACTTGCCACCTCCTTGCTTAACACTCGGGATTATAAGGTACATTTCAAGAGTAAAGTGGAGCAATCCAGTGAAAGGATTAGCGCCCCCACCCAAACACACACTTCGGTGTAGTAGTTATTGAAAAGGGAGCTTTCGGGTAGCCCTCGACTACGGTCACCAGCTTTACTTAAGTTTTTAAGATTCTCACGGAATGACATCCCAAAATTATAGGATTATCGACTTTTTTCAGACTCTGAGTGATGTAATAATTATCAAGTTTGAACAAAGCAAAATGATGCTAAAGGTAGCCATATTAGATATTAATTTTCTGCTTTTGATTCTAAAGATTGTTAATCATGTTTATTATGTTAAGTGAAAAGAATCGTCTCCCTTAAACTCTTTAGAAGAAAGTTATGAGATGGGTTGTAATAAATGATGTCAGAATAGAAAACAGTTAGTAAAAAAAATATACAATGGACAGGCATAATGGAAAGGGCAATGTTTTCAACAATGAATTTTATTAAAGCAATATTAATAATCAGGTATGCATATTTAGGACATTATTGCAATATGCAAAATTGATTAAATCTACCGAGGTCGATTATTTTTTTAATTTATATTTTCCACAGAAGAATCTAGCTTAATATTTCTACCTTTCACGCACGTTACAAGTGTGCGTGTATATATAAACATAAATATATGTGTGGGAGTGTGTGCATGTTTGTGTGTGTGTGTGTATATATATATATATATATATATATATATATATATATAATGTGTGTGTGTGTGTGTGCAATTTACCCATAAGATTCTGGTAGCGTGACAAAAACCCAGATGATGCAATTTGTAAATAAAGATTATACAAACTGATATCTGGGGAAAAATCAATGAAAAAGAAAAGACTAGCGGCACTCGAACTATTCGAAAATAATCAAATAGTGCTACGATGCCAACAGGAAAAAACACCAGCAGAATCAACTAAGTTAAACATAAAAAGTGCTCGATGCACGAAGTGAATGTTGCCCAGTTCGTTTGTTTGTGTATATATGTATTCTTGATCATTATACACTTTGTGCGTTTGTGTATGTATATATTTTTGATCATTATACACTTTGTGCGTTAGTGTATGAATATATTCTCGATCATTACACACTTTGTGTGTTGTTGTATGTATATATTTTTTATCATTATACACTTTGTGTATTTGTATACGTTTACATGTATATCCGGTTATCGTTTCTTGCTTTTCTCTTTCTTCCTCTTTGAATTATATATTAGAACCCATTCTATGTATATCCGGTTATTGTTGAATGTGTTATAGATATATTTTGAAATAGTTTGCGTGTATGTGGTTGTAGGCGTGTTCGTGAAGTTCGGTTCTCTGTGCGTGTGTGGAATTAGGTTCTGTTTAATGTAGGTTTAAATTTATTCATGATTTTTTTTGTTTTATTTGGTATATGTAGACGTCAGTTGATTAGTTTGGTATAATCTTAAACATTGCATTACTACATTCGTAAAGGTTTTTTGAAACAGCTTTCCATTTTTTTTGTAACTTAATACTACTTCTATGAAGGGGCAGCATAGTTTTCAGAGACTGAGTATGTACTATGTATATTTTTACAGTTGCAACATTCGATTACGTAGACTACGTGAATTTTTTTTTTTTTTTTTTTTTTTTTTTTTTTTTTTTCGGGGGTCTGCTTCGAATTAGTTTTGAACTGTGTGCTATCAACTTAAAATGGCTTTGTGCTACTTTTCTGCGAGTTGGCACGTCGGATTATCTTAGCCCTTCTGCTACTCACATTTAAAAACGCGAAGTCATCTGTGACGTCAGCAAACGGAATTTTTCACTGCTACCGGAAACGAACCCCGGTATCGACAATAATAGCATCATCAGTTTCGTCGGGGAGTAGAATTTTCCAGTCCCAACGCATTGGCTATTTTCGAGATAAATTAATTCCACAGACCAACTCGAAGGTAGCTTCTTACTGCTGAGCAAAACAGGTTGCATTTGTAAATTCTCTTATCAGTGTAATGATGTATTTAATTATAACTAGTATTCAAAGAGAGACCTCCCATCTCGACAACTCCGAATTTTCTCCACCCACGCACGTGGTAGACCACCCTATACGCTGTTCTTTTCTGCTATATAAAAGCAGTCACTGACGACAATCTTCAGTTTGAGACCGGGCCTTCATGCCAGCCGCCTAGCATTTATTGCAGCAGCTAGGTAGACGTCACGGAGACTCTAAGCTAAGAACCAGTCCGTGACCAATCACAGCCGCTTTCTCAAAACAGATCTTATCAGAACTAAAATACGTAAAGTCAAACTTCAGCAGCCTTTTTGAAGGCTATATCATGAAAGTCTTACATAACAGTCCCTTTCAGGATTAGAAGTCGTACTTCGAAACTTGCAGGTACTATGGGACGACGTCGCAGCAGCCTGTCATGGACACTTTGGGCTCTGGACCAGTCCACGAGCCTCGGACTATCGTCAACCCTCTGATGCCACGTCGACATACACCGGTTAACTCGCGACTTGATAAGCCGGTATATCGATCATCCGTCCTCTGCAACTTAATGCGTCCGCCTCTAGATTCCTGACCATGCAGCATTACCTGTGACTTGCACGAAGCACCAAGATTCAATCCTGATCTTGTTGACTTAGTGTTGCCAAGAACGTTAGACAGTCAAGTCTACGCCTGCTCAACCATACTGACTTTCAACACCGCGATTACACATACGCAAACATTTATTGTACAATTCGTCAAATAAAGGTATTTCAAGTTAACCCTCTTGTCTTTGTAATTTTTGTCTAGTTTGTAGTCAATCACATTATTTATATAAAGTTTGGGCTGCAACAGGATAAATACAAGCAAACATAGTGAATAGAGTGTAGGGGGACATGTTATTTGGTAGATATGTTTAGTTCCCCCAAAATTTAATGTTGTGGTTTGGTATATGTTTGGAAAAATGTAAAATAGGCACACGGAGATTGTAAAGTATGTACGACGGAGTAGTTCCGCTTGCATGAACTAACAACCACCGTTTTTCCCAACATGCAATGGGGACGACGCCATCTTTGTATATAGTAGTTCTCGCGGTAGGAATCACCGTAATAAACCAAGTTCTTAACCTAACCACCTCTTGCGTGTTCATTATAGAGACAAATGTAGTAAATGAAGTCAATGAGTAAAGATATGAAACGGCACGGACAAAAGGAACATTCAAAACAAGGCGACAAACAAAACAAATTTATATTCAGAACAAAACATGCAATGATACATTTAAAATATTGCTATTGTTCTATATTGTTCGTAAAATAGTCCTGTGTGTGTGTCTAACACGACTAAAACTACTGAAACGGTTAAATAATAAGTGCCCTATTCATGTTGACTATATATTTTTAAATGTTCATTTCTTCCTGTGGTTTGAAACATTTGGTGTTTCCGAGACTGGAAAAAGTCTCATAGACAAAGCATTTTAAGGAAAAGGTTTGCGTGGTTTATCCATTTTGTGGCTTTTGACGTCTGTTGGTGAATAAGTCACACTGGAGAGAGTGTGTTAGCGCTGCAATAGAAATTAGGGAAAAAATAGTGTTTGAAGACGACGTATTTATAGAAAATACATGTCTTGGAATCGGCTCCAAAAAACGCGGGATGAAATTCAAACAATGATGTAGTTTTAAGCAGGTCACGTGGTTCTCCTGGCCAATGGTTTCCCGAGATTGAATATTTGCGTGCCTCCGCCATCTTTGTGGAAACAAGTGGCATACTGCCCAATTTAAATTATAGGAGTGTAAGTCCTATAAGAGTGTCACCATTGATATTCTTACCTTAACAACATGAGAAAAACAAAGGAGCTTGGTGTTGACTTGAAACAGAGAATTATTAACTCCCACAAGTCAGAAAATAATTACTACACTATTTCAAACCGGTTAGCAATCCTCAAATCTACGGTACAGTCCGTTATAAAGAAGTTTAAACAGTTTGGCTCTAAAGAGATTTTGCCTGGGCACGGAAAAAAGCAAATTGTCCCCGAGAACAGCACCAAAACTGTGTCGCGAGGTTAATATAAATCCAAGGGTTTTTAGCTGCCACAGATCTATTTCCTTTCGCGAATCAATGCCCCCGCCAAGAGATTCGGTCACTCACTGACCAACCAACTGGCAGAGCGCATTAATTCCTTCTTCTCAAGAACTATTTTTCTGGCCCCTTTTTGGGTAAGGAGTCGACCACCAGAGAATACTTAGCCAGCAGCCCGAACAGACATCTCTCACGTCCACTGCTACTGATTCCACTTGGAACCCCTTCGCTGAAGAAGACGCTGCTACTAGCTTCACACACTTCCAACATACTAACCGGCGACACCGAAAGGGTCACTTTCTGATTCTCACTCCTTTACTCCAGCTACGATAACAAACCTTTCTTTGTTGTGTTGTTTAAAAGAAGTTTCGTTATTCATTTGTGTTGCCAAATAATTTATAGTGTTAGAGAAATACACATTTCTCAAATCACTAAAGGGTTTTTTTAAAGATATCACCAAAAAGTTTGGATACGATGGGTATCAGTATAAGTACTAGCACAATACATTGTTGTTTAAATAGAAATGAATTTTATGGAAACTGACCACGATAAAACCCTCTTCACAAACCGTGTCACATTGTTGCTCGATTTAATTTTGCCAAAACGTCCTAGAACAAAGAAAGTTGCTTTTGGGAGCAATTAGTATCAAGTGATGAAAGAAAAATTGAACTCTTCGGACATAATGATGTACAGAAGATTCGGTACAAGAAAAGGGAGGCTTTCTTCCCAAAGGACACAGTGCCAACATGGAGGCGGTCCGATGATTTATTGACTTGTTTTAGCTTAAACGGGACTGGACAAATAATTGTAATTAGATGAAAAAATGAAATCTGAAGACAATTTCAAAACTCTTGATGAAAATCTACAACTATCAGCGAAAAATCTTGATTTAGGTAGGCGATTTATTTTCAGCAAGATAACATACGTCTAAATCAATGACTGTGTGGTTTCGGAAATATATATATTATAGTTCAGCCGTAGTCTACAATGTGTTCTGACTTGAATCCAGCAGAAAATATATGACAAGAATTGAAAGTTCGATTAAGCCGTCAGTCACTCAAAAACTTAAGTAATTAGAACGTATAACTATTGAAGAATGGACGAAAATTCCAGAAAAGACTTGGTTAAATCTAAACAAAAATTTTAGAAAACAATTGCAGCAAGTTATAAAAATGAGAGGTCATTCTATTGATTATTAGTATTATGAAAAGTGTTCAATTTTTTTCAATTTTTCATACAGTACGAATAATTTTCTCGTTTCCTATTTTGCATAATTCACCTGTCAAATTTGTTATATTCAACATGAGCTGAAATATGAACAAAAATGTTGTCGTTAACTAATATATATATATATATATATATAATGTGTGCATATGTTTTTGTATATGTGTTCACATATATGTGAGTGTATATATATATATATATATATATATATATATATATATATATATATATATATATATATATATATATATATATAAGTAAGTAAAGTTGGCGACCATAGTCGAGGGTAACCCGATGTGTTTCTAATTTATACGAATACGTGTGTATGTATGTATGTGTGTGTGCGCATGTGTCTAAATATATGTGTGCATATAATTATGTGTACATGTATATACCTGAATATGTATGTGTATGAATATATATGTATATATTTATGTATATCCTATATATGTATAAATTTATTTCCATACTGTTAAGAGCATTGTTATGAATCAACAACTCAAAAAAAAAAATTTAACACGACTTCTTCAGATCCAACATGAAAATAAATGGATTTATTTTCATGTTTGATCTGAAGAAATCCTGTTAATTTATTTTAGTTTTTGATTCATAACAATGCTCTTAACAGGATGGAAATAAATTTATAATCCTTATGTGAATAAATATTTTTTTCCTTGAAATAATATTTGCCCAGTGAAATTAGTTACATTGAGCGCTTTACCAGGAATATTTAAATATTCGAATTTTGAATAATTTTATTTGTCCTGACGGAATTGTTCCCTTCTCCGGATTTACTAAATTGAAGAATACATATATACTGAAATATGACAATTTATTCAAGCCTAAATGATAACAATGATAAAAACTAAAATATCTATATTTCTTTTAGCTGTTCATAAGGTGAGTTTGTGTTCTAGATTTCGCTTCTTATTTGTTTTTTCACGTGTATGTTGGTGTGTGTGTATTAATATAAATGTTACATACCCAACATCGGTTTTCTATTGTGTTTTTTTTTTTTTTGTTTATTTTATTTTTTATCTATTCTTATTTTATTTTTTATTTTTTTGTCTCGTTTTTGACCTTGTCAGAGTTTTCAACTTCCTCAATGCATTTCCTCTGGAGAGAAGTTATTAATAATAACCAACAACACACTTCTTCTTTGTAAAAAAAGAAATAAGTGTCAGAATTTATTAATATTAAAAGTGTCATAAATAAAAAAAAAAGTTAACTTTAAGCTTTAACGCAGAGACTACCATCCTTTTTTCTATCATTTAATCCTTCTCTCTACTACGTTTTTTCCTTCCTTACATATATTGTAAAAAAATAGCCTGTCAAATAGTGTTTTTTATTCGTTTTTCATTGTCTCAGGCTTTATTTCTTGACAGCATTTTAGTAGATTTTATTTTGACATGTCATGGAATAAAGAAATTTTTTTTCATTATTTATCACAGATGAAGCTACAACCTCCATTGGCTTTTGATGTCTTGGTTATGCCATATTGTTACAAAAAGATGAGATTTGGGGGCAGATATTTCTTTTTATATATTTACCCAACCCTTTTACTTGTGCCCAATACAACACAAGCTCAATTTTTTAGTGGATTTTAACAAGTTTTAATCCAGGGTTTTCCTTCTCCCATACTAGTTAGCATACCAAGCTTAATAATTCCAGTCTGCCTTACTATTTACCCGTAGCTGGAGGGTGAATAGTCGGATACATACCTTAACTAAGTGCTTTATGAAATGCAACCAACTTCATCCAGGTTTTGAACTCGGGTTACTTTGTACATTTCCAGCGACGATAACCCTAATGTCACGAGTGTCTCCAAATAGGCGGCGCCTTCAATAAGTTTCCAGACTTTTTTTTTTGTTCAGGCATTTATTATAGTTTATTATAGCCATTATCATTGTAAGAAATGGCATCAATAACCCAAGTTCAATTCCTGGACTAAGCAGTTTCTTTCACTTTATGCTCATGTCCTTGGGAAAGACAGGAATCCATATGTTCTCCTTCCAGCTATGGATAAATAGTACGGTAGACTGGATTCTTTAGCCTTAGTAAAGCAGCCGATTAGGAGAAGGAAAACTCTGAATCAAACCGGCTTTGTTCCACTTAAAATTGAACTTGCTGTGATAGATTTTGATAAATACTCACATAATTACCACCATTGACATCAGCATAAAGTGAAACAAACTACTTAGTCCAGGAATTGAACTCGGGTCATCGATTCCAATCACACTGCAGGTTCATAAATTCATCTCATTCAGATTACTTCGTTTTTCTATTACAAACACAAACACACACACATACACACAATAATATATGACTTACTTCAAAAGTAATGCCTCCAGTATATTTCCACAAAAATTATGACAAATACAAGGTTCACTGTTGCTACAAATAACTTTTTTTATGCTGGTGAGTTTATGATAGCCATTATCATTGTAAGAAATGGAATCAATGACCCAAGTTCAATTCCTGGACTAAGCAGTTTCTTTCACGTCACGCTGATGTCCTTGGGAAAGACATGAATCCATATGTTCTCCTTCCAGCTATGGATAAATAGTACGGTAGATTGGGTCCTTTAGCCTTGGTAAAGCAGCCAATTTAGGAGAAGGAAAACTCTGAATCAAACCGGCTTTGTTCCACTTAAAATTGAACTTGCTGTAATAGATTTTGATGAATACTCACATAATTACCACTATTGGCTATAGATTTTCACCAGTGATGAACTAGGAATTCATAAAAGGATTGGCGAGGGAAGTCCTGGTGATGTAGTGGCTAATGTGCTGGACTGTGACACCGTAGTAAGAGAGTTCAATCTTCACTCACACTACAGGTTCAATAGTACCTGTTCTTCTACAAGGATGGATTTAGCAATAAAAAAAAACCCCAAGGTGGTTGATATGCCATTATAAATGAAACCAAACCAGGTCATCAGAGGATCATTGTTTGTTATATGCTAGTTTGTATCACATAGGTGGTGCCTTCAATGAGTTTCCAGACCTTTTTTGTACAGGCATTTTACGTTGTCGTAAACTCTTGAGAATTCAGTATGTTATTGCTATACATCTTATGAGATGACTGACCAATGTTTATGATTTCAGGTTTAAATGAACAGCTACAGCAGCAATTGGAATACACCCTACTAAAGCCTGATTGTCACAGCTGGTGAATTTCAAAAATGCAATCTGGACGCGAGGAAGAACTATATGCAATAAAATTCTGTTTTGAACCATGAAAAAATGCCATGCGATGAAAGCTGGATCTACTTCTATGACCCAGGGACCTAGAGACAGAGTTCCCAGTGGAAGCATGCTGACTTTCCCAGACCCAAGAAGGCCAGACAGAGCAAATCCACCCACAAACTTTTCATGATCCTTTTTTTTTTTTTTTTTGACAGCACTTGCATGATCTACATGCACTAGGTTCCCACTGGACAGACAGTCAACAAGGAAAACTATGTTGAGGTTTTAAGGGAGTTCAGGTTGAGATTCCTTGGGAAGAGGCCAGCACTCTTCAAATCGGCTCAGTGGCATTTCCACCAGGAAAATGCACCAGTCCACAACTCCATCCTTGTCACAGACTTTTTGACCAAGATGGGCATCGAGGCACTTCCTCAGCCTCCCTATAGTCGAGAGCTTGCTCCCTGTGACTTTTGGTTATTCCCTTAGCTCAAAAGCTGTCATTATGAGACAATTGAGAAGAAAGAGGCTGTAACGAAGGTCATTGACAGGTTCACACGAGAGGACTTCCATGGGGCCTTCCAGAAGTTGTTGGAACGGTACAACACGTGCATTGCAGCTGGAGGAGATTACTTCAAAGGGGACAAGAGTTTCATGTGTGTACTATAAATAAAAGTGCCCATAAGAAAAAGTCTGGAAACTTATTTAATAATCCTCGTAAATCTTTTTATCTGAATCTTATTGACAATACCAACTGCAGTCATTCACTCACACTTGCTGGGGCATTGGTAGGTCTGAAAAGGGTTATTAATCAAATGTTCTGCATGTGTTGAGCGTAACAAATGTTTGTTTTTTTTTTTGTTTTTTTTTTTTTTTTTGTTGTCTTTTTTACGTTATTCATTCAACTTTAAACCAGGGAAAAATCTAGAAAGATGAAACAAAAACCCAATTAAAAAATAATGACCGCAGATAATTAAATTAACACGTTTAGAATAGGAAATGTCAGTATTTTCAAGAATTATCTTTATCTTCCCGTAGAAAAATTAGGTTAATATCAGATTAATATGTGAAGATCGCATACACTCTATTGGTTAATCAACATCATTTAAATTGAATAAGAAAGATAAAATATGATTATGTTGGCATATTTTTAACTTTACAAGAAATAATTTGTTGATCATTTATTAAAATTGAAGTTTTCTTAAATTTAAACTTAGTTACTTTATACATGTGTATATATATATATATATATATATATATATATATTGTGTGTGTGTGTAAGTAAATAATGGAAATAAATCCGACAGTATGAAGAAAATAAAAAATCAAGTAATCAAAAAATGATTGATTTATTATGAGAGAACGTCAACGTTGTTCTAGCAACATTTTTCACCATCTTAAATTTCTGATAAAGGTTAATTAAAACCGAAACATCTTAATATCGTAACCGCAGAGGTACTATTGAACCTGTAGTGTGACTGGAGTTCGAACTCTCTTACAATGGGGTCATAGTCCAGCACTTTAGCCACTACATCAAGTAGCCTTTACCAAGGCTAAAGAACCAGTCTACCCCACTATTTATCCATAGCTGGAGGGAGAACATATGGATTCCTGTCTTTCCCTTGGACATCAGCATAAAGCAAAACAAACTGCTTAATCCAGAAATTGAACTCTGGTGGAAATGCCACTAACTCGATTTAAAGAGTGCTGGCCTCTTCCATAGGAATCTCTTCCTGAACTCCCTTAAAAACTCAACATTGTAACCCTAACCCTTTGGCCAATCAAATCTGGTATATTGACTTCCTTACTCCTCCCACGCCTCTCATCATCTCTCACAGACTCCCTGCCATTTCTTATGCCACTCAAAAACTGATGCTCGATTCAAGCAAGATGGTCGAAAAGCTGTCTGAAGCATTCCATACGTTTCTGTGGCATTTTTTCCAAGTTTAAAACACAATTTTACTGCATATCGTTCTTCTAGGTGTCTAGGTATGCATGTACACTTTATGGCTTATGCATGTAGGATTTATGAAGGTTACTATATATATATATATATATATATATATATATATATATATATATAATGTGTGTGTGTGTCACAGAGGGTGATGAACTGACTGGTACCAACCACCATTGACTCTCTGTCTACTCTATCCTAACTTAGATCTATATAGGCTCCATCACTGATATTAAGCATACTTTGTAACATAACAAACTGCATTATATATATATATATATATATATATATATATATATATATATATAACCGGGCCATTGATACGAGTTGAGTCTTCGCCAACGGTCCAGGAGACTGGGGTTCAATCCCAGGTTGAGTCATACCAAAGACTCAAAAAATGGTACTTGATACCACCTTGCTTAAAACTCAGCATTATAAGGTGAGGATCAAGGGTAAAGTGGAGCAATCCAGGGAAAGGAGTAGCACCCTCCCATACACCTCAGTGTAGTAGCTGTTGAAAACGTAGCCTTTGGGTGACCCTCAAAAGTCACCAACTTTACTATATATATATATATATATATATATATATATATATATATATATACACATATATTGAATGACCATGGAGATGTTAATTTCTCGTTACAAAGTTCATGATCATATTGTTTTTATTTAGGAAAGAATTAAGGATTCTAATTTGCATTTTATAGTTAACTTATTAATATCGAAAGTTAGGATGATTAAAAATGATATTCAGCACAAAGACCTCAAAAAAACTATCATTCAGTTGCAAATTGGACTGGAAATTGCTTTATTTTCTAAGTGTATTTCTCTTACTGAACCTCTCTCTATGATGTGCTTTTTTTTACTGTCTTATGTTTACATATCCTCATGTAATTAGAAAAATAATTTTAGCTCTGAGTATGTATTTCATTTATTATTGTAGAGCAGACTGTGATCTTTAGTCGTGATTAGGCAACCTATATAAGAGAAGGAAAGAATCAGATTTGACTTACACATACGCATTATAAAGGCATTTTAGAAAGAAGATATGGTAACTTGCGTTCAAATCCAAGTCAGGACTGTTTTTATTTCGCATAGTGTTGATACCCTTGGGAAAAGTATGGATCCAACTATTCTCTTTCTTACAAGGGGTAAATAGTAGGGCAGACTAGGCTGATTCTAGCGGAAGAAAAATCCTAAATTCAAACCAAAGTAAACGATGCTTAAAATTGACTTTGTATCACATTCTGCTTGTATGGAGAGTTTGGTAAATATAAAGTAAGTAAAGTTGTC
The DNA here is from genome assembly GCA_963585895.1 of Sepioteuthis lessoniana. NCBI lineage: Eukaryota > Metazoa > Mollusca > Cephalopoda > Myopsida > Loliginidae > Sepioteuthis > Sepioteuthis lessoniana. The sequence continues at coordinate 48,412 of CAUZXS010001428.1, read as the reverse complement.
TCCCTTTAGTCGAGGGCAACCAGAAGGCTCACTTTTCAATAGCTACTACACAGTGGTGTAGGGGAGGACGCTACTCCTTTCCCTGGATTGCGCTACTTCACCCTTGATATGTACCTTATATTGCTGAGTGTTAAGCAAAGAGGTATCAAGTACCATTTTTTAAATATTTGTTGAAATAGTATGCATACGTTTGGAAGTGATTCCGTTTCCAGAAGTTTTTTCACAGAGGTCAGTAAATTTGTTCTACTAAACTATTCATTTAAAAATGCACATTTGATTTAAAATAGTAATGTCTTAAATCTCAGCTGTATTATTGTGTTGTTTAAATGAAGAATGAAGACTTATGCGATTTAATTTTCAGGAAAACTTTACTTTTGGAAGGCGAACTTCTAAATTTGCTAACGAAAACCCCCAAAATTGCCCCCCCCCTGAAAAGAAAGGAAAAAGAAAAAAAAAAAATCCAAAACACCTCAAATGTAGTCTAACACGTGCTAAAGACGAAAGCCATAAAAGAGTTGACTCCTCCTCTCTCTTTCTTTCTCTCTCTCTCTGTGTGTCTCTCTCTCTCTCTGTCCACCACCAGTTGACCATGATATAGGAGTGGAACCTTTAATATAAATACTAAAATTAGTAATAATTTAATCCTTCATTTGTTGAAATAGTATGCATACGTTTGGAAGTGATTCCGTTTCCAGAAGTTTTTTCACAGAGGTCAGTAAATTTGTTCTACTAAACTATTCATTTAAAAATGCACATTTGATTTAAAATAGTAATGTCTTAAATCTCAGCTGTATTATTGTGTTGTTTAAATGAAGAATGAAGACTTATGCGATTTAATTTTCAGGAAAACTTTACTTTTGGAAGGCGAACTTCTAAATTTGCTAACGAAAACCCCCAAAATTGCCCCCCCCGAAAAGAAAGGAAAAAGAAAAAAAAAAAATCCAAAACACCTCAAATGTAGTCTAACACGTGCTAAAGACGAAAGCCATAAAAGAGTTGACTCCTCCTCTCTCTTTCTTTCTCTCTCTCTCTCTGTGTCTCTCTCTCTCTCTCTCTCTCTCTGTCCACCACCAGTTGACCATGATATAGGAGTGGAACCTTTAATATAAATACTAAAATTAGTAATAATTTAATCCTTCATTTGTTGAAATAGTATGCATACGTTTGGAAGTGATTCCGTTTCCAGAAGTTTTTTCACAGAGGTCAGTAAATTTGTTCTACTAAACTATTCATTTAAAAATGCACATTTGATTTAAAATAGTAATGTCTTAAATCTCAGCTGTATTATTGTGTTGTTTAAATGAAGAATGAAGACTTATGCGATTTAATTTTCAGGAAAACTTTACTTTTGGAAGGCGAACTTCTAAATTTGCTAACGAAAACCCCCAAAATTGCCCCCCCCCCTGAAAAGAAAGGAAAAAGAAAAAAAAAAATCCAAAACACCTCAAATGTAGTCTAACACGTGCTAAAGACGAAAGCCATAAAAGAGTTGACTCCTCCTCTCTCTTTCTTTCTCTCTCTCTCTCTGTGTCTCTCTCTCTCTCTCTCTGTCCACCACTAGATAACCATGAAATATACCACAAAATTTCTTTGAATTTTAACATCCAGCAGTCCTGGACTTTAACTAAGTTAAAACTTAAGATAAAAAAAAGAAATTTTTTTTTTTTTTTTTTTTTTTTTTTTTTTTTTTTTTTATTACTACCGCGTACACATGGGAAGCAGCATGCTGTACGTGTGAGTCTTGCGGCTTAACGCTCAAGATTGCCAGTTCGATCGGGGAACTACTGCTGCTCATCTATAAGAGTGGCTTCTATAGATGAGAACAAAAACAGCCATCGAAAGATAACCATGACTAGTACTCAAACCAGATCCATAAACCGCATCGCTCTTCGCGCGGGTAAAAAAGGGGCGCGTCCTGCTGAGGTTGGAGCCCTGGCCTCGGTGTTCGAAAAATCAGCTACAGAGCTCAAACACAAACATAAACTACTAAAATGCAAACAAACAATACAGATAGCGACATTTAACGTGAGAACCCTAAATAGAATAGGTCAACTATCAGAGCTAACTGCATCAGCCGTAGAACATAAGATAGATATAATTTGCATACAAGAGCACCGATACACGCACACCGAAGATATCAAGTATCACGAAACTGGAAATGGATGGATGCTGGTGACTGTATCGGCATGGAAAAACTCTGTCAATGCATCGGTAGGAGGGGTGGGAATACTTCTAGGACCGAGAGCGTTAAAAACACTGAACAGCATTGAGAGAATACAACCTAGGATGATGGCCGCAACGTTTAATGGCAACCACAAAGCAACAATTATCTCCTGCTACAGCCCTACCAATGTTAGCGAAGAAAACGAAATAGCCACCTTCTACGAAGATCTATCCTCCCTAGTACGTAGCATTCCGAAACACAACCTGCTAGTCATTGGCGGAGATATGAATGCACAAATCGGGAAAAACAGACACAACAAATACAGCCTACACTACACGTCTAACAGAAATGGACAGCATTTAATAGATTTCATGATAGAAAATAGATTAACCTGCCTCAATACAAACTTTCAAAAAAGGGAGGGGAAATTATGGACCTACACATACGCAAATAAGAGTAAAGCACAGATAGACTACGTCCTTATAAACAGGAAATGGAGAAACAGTGCGATGAATTGCGAGGCATACTCCTCCTTCGAGGGTGTGTCCCCCGATCATCGAATAGTTACGGCCAAAGTACGACTAAGCCTAAGAAAAAACGCCACACGTAAAGCCACGACCAAGCACTATGACTGGGCCCTACTCAACAACAGAGATATTAGAGACAAATATGCATTAGAATTAAGAAACAGATTCGAAGCACTACAAGAGAAGGTAGAAATAGGCACCCCAAATGACGAATATGAAAATTTTGTAGAAGCGCACCTGGAGGCGGCAGAAAAGTGTATTCCAACAAAACCTAGAACTAAATATAGTGTCCCTTGGGAAACGCTAGCGGCTAGACGTGCACTTGTGAAGACTGCCTCCAAAAACTATCAACAGAACCCAACAAATACAAATGCACGAGAACTAGAAAAGGCGCAACATCAATTAACAGGAATATACCTAAAAGAACAGGCAGAATACGTACAAAATCAGATAGATAAGATTAGAGACTCGGTGGAAGATAGGCAATCCAGGATAGCCTGGCAAACAATAAACGAAGTAAGTGGAAGAAAGAGCACAGCCAAAGCAAAATTGAAAGCTGCAAGCCAACAAGAAAGAATAAAACTGTGGGAACAGCATTTCAAAAATCTACTAGGAAACCCACCGGAAATAACGGATGAACCGATCACCAGAATTATTAGTAAGCAATTAGACGTAAAACTAGGTCCTTTCACCAAAGAAGAACTCGACACGGTTCTCAGAAGAATTAAAAATAGGAAAGCGGCGGGGCTAGACGAGATCCCCCCAGAAGTGTGGAAGACGAGACAATTCGACGATATACTGCTCCGCCAATGCAACGCAGTCTATAGTCAAAATAGGATAGAACGATGGACGAAGGGATGCATCCTTCCATTCCCTAAAAAAGGCGACCTCGGACTAGCCAAGAACTACCGAGGGATAACACTTACATCCATAGCAGCCAAAATCTACAATGCCCTACTACGAAACCGCATAGAACCCAAAATGGAAAACATCCTTAGGAAAAACCAAAATGGCTTCCGGAGAAATAGATCCACAACCTCACAAATACTGACCATCCGTAGAATCCTGGAAGGCGTTCGGGCAAAAAACATACAGGCGACATTACTATTTGTCGACTTTACCAAGGCCTTCGATTCCATACACAGAGGGAAGATGGAGCAAATCCTACTAGCTTACGGCCTACCAAAAGAAACCGTAGCAGCGATAATGATTCTCTACAGAAACACCAAAGTAAAAGTACGTTCACCAGATGGAGACACGGAATACTTCGACATTGTTGCAGGAGTACTACAAGGAGACACACTAGCCCCGTACCTCTTTATCATCTGTCTAGACTATGTGCTTAGGACTTCGATCGACAAAATCAGAGAAAATGGCTTTGAGCTGACTAAGAGAAGAAGCAAAAGGTACCCCGCAAAAACAATCACGGACGCCGACTACGCTGATGACTTGGCGTTACTAGCGAATACGCCTAATCAAGCAGAGACACTACTACATAGTCTGGAACGAGCTGCAGCTGGCATTGGCCTACATGTCAATGCAAACAAAACCGAATATATGTGTTACAACCAAACAGGCAACATTGCCACACTAGACGGAGCCTCTCTGAAACTAGTCGACAAATTCACCTACCTAGGAAGCAGCGTCTCATCAACCGAGAAGGACATCGACACACGACTGACGAAGGCATGGACAGCTATCGATAGGCTCTCGATCATATGGAAGTCGGACCTAACAGATAAAATGAAACGCAGTTTCTTCCAGGCAGCGGTTGTGTCGATACTGCTATATGGATGCACCACATGGACGCTTACGAAGCGGCTGGAGAGGAGGCTGGACGGAAATTACACAAGAATGTTGAGAGCAGTATTAAACAAGTCCTGGCGACAACACCCCACGAGACTCCAACTATACGGACACTTGCCCCCCATCACAAAAACTATACGAGTTCGACGAACCAGACACGCGGGACACTGCTGGAGAAGCAAGGACGAGCTCATAAGCGATGTACTCCTGTGGACCCCCACTCATGGATGTGCAAGTGTGGGACGACCAGCACGAACTTACATACAGCAGCTATGTGAGGACACGGGTTGTAATCCTGAAGACCTGCCGGAGGCGATGAGTGATAGGGAGAAATGGCGAGAGACGGTCAGGGATATCCGCGCAGACGGCGCGACATGATGATGATGATGATGACACAACCTGGAATTGAACTCAGGTCTCCCGGGCCATTGGCAAACACTCTTACCATCATGCCAAAGTCCGATATATATATCGTGAAGTTTTACCAACAACGACCATCAAGCAGATAGCAAAAGGAAATAAAGAAATCGAAAAACCCACAAAGTGAATTAGTGATAACCAACACTGTTACTATATATATATATATATATATATATATATATACTTACAGGGACAGCAACAGATATCCAAATAACATATTCATTTGAAGAGAACTCACTCAGATTCCATTCTCCTGAAAAATTATTGAATATTTTTAAATAGGTGAGCTACTTATGTATACATTTAGCTCAATGTCTCTGTGAAAAAATGTTAGATGTATAAGAAAGAACATATTTTCAGTTTGTATTATTTTCGATAGGATGTGAGCCGTTGTCCTGACTGCCACAGAAACCAGGAAGCTCGTGAGTTGGATGATCAATGGCATTTTAATTTTACTTTAAACTTCTTATTCATCACATTTGTTTTAAACCTTATGATTAGCTATATTGGCGAGTTGCCCAGTGTTTGGTTTGATTTTTTGTTTAATGGTATATCAACCTTCATAGGTTATCTAATGTCAAAGCCATTCTTGTTGAAGAACAACAGTGGTACTATTTAACCGATTGTTGTAGGAATAAAGGGATTCACACCTTTCCCTTGGGTATTAGTCAGAAAGTGAATGTAATAGCAGAACTGAAGTTTAAACTTACTTGCTACAATATCGATGTTCGTCACATTAGCTTTTTACAACAGCAACTCTTCAACTAAAAATAAATGAAGGAGTGATTTTATGTTAGAGTAAAACAGTACAACAAAAATCAGTTCTTAAAACAGGTGAGGATCAAGGGTGAAGTGGAGCAATCCAGGGAAAGGAGTAGCACCGCCTACACCTTGGTGTAGTAGCTATCGAAAAGGGAGCCTTTGGGTCGCCCTCGACTATGGTCGCTAACTTTACTTACATATATATATATAATCAGTTACATGTGGCATAATATCTGAGATTGTTTTAAGAAATTGGACTTTGTACAATTTGAATACTGTGTGAATGAAGCTGGGTTTTTTTTGTTTTTAGGAAAAAATGAATATAAAATTTGATAAAAAGAAATTAACTAATGCATTTTTAATATATACATGGCACTTAACATTTCAATTAGAAAATGGCCATATCATTTTGATCACATTTACAAGGTTGGTTGATGTTTAATGGGATATCAACCCTTGTGGCTTATTCAATGTCGAATTTTCCTTATTTATATATAATGTGGGTCACATTACCCTTGATATGTACCTTATATATGTACCTTTATATATAATGTTTGTCACTTTACCCTTGATATGTACCTTATATTGCTGAGTGTTAAGCAAAGAGGTATCAAGTACCATTTTTTAAATCTTTGGTATGACACAACCTGGAACCCTCTCCTGCCACCCGTCTCTGTCATTCACTCCCTTCAGGGGCTTTAAATATCAGAAATATGGATATCACAAAAAGAGCTGCAGAAGACATCTAACATGAGGAAGATGTGGCATTTTAATTTTACTTTAAACTTCTTTTTCATCACATTTGATGAAAAAGAAGTTTAAAGTAAAATATATATGTTAGATGTATAAGAAAGAATATATTTTCATATATATTCATGCAGCACCCTCCAAAACTCATGTGGGAGTGTGGGTGTGTCTAGTGAGTAAATAGTTTATTGGTGAATATTTTTGTCTTCAGACAAATTCCTTGAGCGCAAGGCAAAAAGTAGACTACTTTTGCTTCACAGATATGTTTTGAAGATAGTCGTGTTTCATAGATAAAGTGTGTGTAAATGTGTGCATGAGTGTGTGTGTGTGTGTATATATATATATATATATATATATATATATATATATATATATATATATATATATATACACACACACTATTTTAAGATTTCCATTTATATTGTCTGTTTCAATTTCCATATTTTCTGCATTCTCAGATCTATTTATGGTTTTGCTTTTATTGTTTTGATCCTTGGAAGTTTGGTTTTTCTTTTTTTCTTTTGATTATATTGAAGGGTCTGAGGATTGAGACAATAAGTGGTTTGATCTTATCTCTCATTTTCCTTCAGTTGTTGGTTGGGTATGACTTATTTTGAATTAGGGGGAAGGTTCAAGTTTGGTTGGAGTTATTGTGCTTTGATTTGGTATTCGGTTCTGGATTTACTTTTGGGAATTGGTGAGCAGATTGATGTTTGTTGCTATTTTTCCCTCACAGTATTTATTTTGGTGGGTGATTAGGAGATTTTTGTCGATATTTTTAGGCAGTGGTATAGGTGTTTGTTGTCGGGATTTTTTTTTTATTTTAGCTGAGTGTTATTGCTTTGTTTTCGCGTTTTTTTTTTCTTCGGTTGCTCCTGAAAATTAGGCCAGTTGTTTGGTTCTAGTTGCACTAATTTTTCAATAAGAATTTCTTCATTGTTGTTGCTGACTGGACTCGACCGATGTGCTGCATTGGCATACGCATTACCTTTTATATACATTACCACTATTTCCCTTTCTTCTAAGAATATGATATTTCTTCCATACATCATGTCCATGATTTTCTTATCTCTTTAAATTGCAAATTCTTAAAAATGCTGGTTGATTCACTTGACAGTTTGCCCCAATGAAACCACATGTCTAATCTTTCTCCATGTGATCTGGGTCTTTTCAGTCACATCTTCCTCATGTTAGATGTCTTCTGCAGCTCTTTTTGTGATATCCATATTTCTGATATTTAAAGCACCTGAAGGGAGTGAATGATAGAGACGGGTGGCAGGAGAGGCTCAGAGGGATCTGTGCTGGTCGCGCAACATGAGGATGATGAAGGGAGGCAGTATCAAATTTTCACTTCTTTGAGCATTATGAGTTTGTTTGATGTCAAAATATAGTGTCATACCCAGGAAACATTACATATATATTCATGCACTACCCTCCAAAACAGCAGCTGTATGGCCACTTACTATCCATCTCGCAAACCATCCGAGTAAGACAAACAAGTCATACTGTGCATTGCTGGAGAAGTAAGGGCAAACTCAGGTGGCATTTTCCTATAGATTCCCACACAGACACATCAGTGTTGGCAAATTGATGAAGACTTAGATTCATTAGCTCTTTGTGGACACTGGAAGTCCTCTAGAAGACTTACAAAAAGGTAGAAATATTTTGCATTATAGACAAAGTTAGTGAGTTTAAACTTTAGTTATGCTATTACATTCACTTTTGGACTATTTATTAAGTGTTAGTTTATTATTGGATATTCTAATGCTAACATGAGTGAAAACATGACTAGATATCATCTCTAGTATGGAGTTCGGCAAAGTTAGAATCAGCACTCAGCTGTGTAACGAGCTGAGTCAGATCTCAAAATGAATTCCTAAAGTAAAGTTATTTTATGCACCTTAGGATGTTTTATTGTGTACATGTGGGCCTGTCTGTTTACTGGGCTGTGATTGGTCGCTAGTATACAAGAGTATATATTTGTGTATAAATATCAGTTTCAGTGTGGTTATTGGCTGTTTTATTTTTGTCTGACAACTGGATGCTAGTTGGGACCCCCAGTCCAGTAAATGTTGTTATTATTGTAGACCAAACAACAACCATTGTTTTAAGCTTTTATTGACTATGGAAATTTAACATAAGATAGAATTTATTTGTAATGTTGGTTAGCAGTGAGTAAATACTCTTTTGCATAAAAAGCAATGCTACGAATTGAGGAAAGATTATATGGACATTGGGGCATTCCATTGCTCTCAAGTGGCAAAGTCCATTCTCTGGACTGTGATTGGTTGCTGGTCTAGTGAATGGGTATATTAGTGTGTATATACACTGGCTTGCAAAATATGTTACAGGTTTTGTATTGGATTATTGCACATTTTACTTTTTGTCTGCCAGCTGGGGCTGTTGAACTGGTAAGTGTTGTTCTTGTTGTTAATTCTGCACGTTCAAGTAGTGACTTCTACACAAACCACCACCATCTCTCTATTTGGGCACTGTTTAGAGACTGCTTGCTTCCACAATACACCAATCTAGATTTAAATTTTTAATGGCAATTAACGACAGATGTGTAAGTGAATGGATATTGTACAGTTGAATGTTACACTGGATACGTAAAATAACATTAATTTATGATTATTTCAGTGTCCATTGGATTCTGGACCGATTCTTATTTAGTTATTGTGTTTAAGGTAGATGTTATTTATAAGGGTAGAGGACTCAGAATCAAAAGGGAATGTCACACTGCCAGCATGGATCTCCCTGACTCTTTCTCGCCACCCATCTCATCATCCATCGCTCCCCGGAGGTCTTCCAGGTTACATCCTGTATCGCCACAGAGCTGTTGTATATAGGTTCTAGCTGGTCATCCTACATTTGTTCATCCATGTGAAAGGATCCACAAGAGTACATCACTTATGAGTTCGTCCTTACTTCTCCAGCAGTGTCCCACATATCTGGTTCGTCTAACTTAGATTGTTTTCGTGATGGGCGGTAGGTGTCCTTACAGCTGCTATTTTGTGCGGTGTTGCCTCCAGGACTTGTTCAGTACAACTTGCAGCATTCTTGTATAATTACTGTGAAGCTTTTTCTCCATATGTTTAGTTAGCATCCATGTAGCTGTATTGACATGACCACTGCTTGGAAAAAACTGTCTTACTTAATTGGTAAGGAAATGTGTATATATATATATATATATATATAAAACAGACACACACACACACAATTATGATTGAATTTAACATTAAAAACTGTTTTTAATCAGTAAAACCTTTTCAGTGCTCTATGCCTGAGAATGCAGAGCAATATTACTCCTTTTTTTGGCATAGCAACACTTGTGGCTTATTTAATGCCAAATCCTGTTTTTATATATATATTTATATATATATATATATATATATATACATATGATCAATGGTTTCTAAATAGTTTTGAAATTTTAAAATATTTTAAATAAATTACATATTTGTTTTAGTTGAATATATCTATTACTGTATCATTACGTAAGGTTATTAATTAAAGTTTAAATCTAATTCAATATAAAATCTGTAATTTAGGTCAAAATTTAATTAAAAAATTAAAATTTTTTTAATAAATTTACAACATTTCTAACCGAAATTAAAATTTAAAACGGAAGTGGGCTTAATGAGGAGATAACTCTTCACCCCCTCTTCTATCCCCTCCCACTTTTCTGTGTCTATTCTAGTTTTTTTTATCTAAAAGTTCTTAAGAAGTCCTGTTAATTTTTTTTTTATGTTTTTGGAAATTTCAAAAATGTGTAACAGGATGGAAATAAATTTATAATCCTATGTGACCGGTTTTGTTGTTTTTCTTAAAATATATATATTGGCATAATGGTTCAGGTGTTTGTCAATGGTCGAAGAGAATGGGGTTCAATCCCGGAATGAGTCATATCAAAGACTCAAAAAAAGGTACCTGATATATTCTTGCTAAACACAGCATTATAAGGAATAGATCAAGGGAAAGTGGAGCAATCCAAGTAAGAGTTCTTATTCTATGTTTGAGCTGATTGGTTGAAAAATATAAAAATGTAACTTAAATGCTAATGCAGTTTTGATCCTAAATTTCTAGAATGTTCTTAAGTGTGTTTTTATTGCTTATTTTAAGACTAGAAAAAATGTGTATCCCATATCTTTAATACGTGTTAGATACTAGATAACCTGAGGATCAACAACGTGAAACTCTAAGTCATGAGTGTTAATCCTTTTATTATCTTATTTTATGCTAGAAATATATATATATTTGTGTGTGTGTGTGTGTGTATGTACATACCTATCTGAGATATTTACACATGTACATTCGTTTGAAAAAGTGAGTGTTGTTAGACATATCTGTCTATGTGTATACTTACAAATATATTTGCGAGTGTATATATAAATGTGTGCATCTGTGTGCTTTTTTTTGTTCATAGAAAACAAGATAAGTCCGTACGTTTAATTACTAATGTGTGTGTGTTGGTTTGCCCTATTGATTTTGACGATAGATGATTGATTCGTGCCTCTGATCTGTTGATTATAAATCACAATGATTAGAAAAGATAGAGCGAAACATTTTCCAGACATCAGGTTCAAATGGTCACTATGTCATTTATTCAAAATTAAATGAGCGATATAATCATGGTCTTTTTTTACTTTTTTTCTAACAAGGCTGGATTTTTCTTGATCCACCCTATGGAAATCGAATTCCTACTGACAACCTTTTCCTTCTCGACGGCAATATCATAAACTATCGGAAAAATACCAGTTGTGTATATAAGCACTTGAAATACGTGAAATAATGCTGCCTCATCAAAAAACAAAAGAAATATCAGTTTTAATTGTGCAAAAGTTTAATCTGATAGTTTTGGTGTGTTGCTCCAAGCTGAAACCATGTTTTTTTTTTGTCTTTCTTTTTCTTCCTTTTGAATCGAAATCTTTCTCGATAAACAATGCATTATTCCTACACATTTCTCAATATAATCACAACTTCGACTTTAAAAAATGCTTATTTACATCCATAATAAAAGTCTAAGAAGAACTTTCGAAGCCGCTGCTATCTCACACTTTAATTCCCCAAATACACGTCCTGGATTTTATGATATTTTTTCTTATTTGAGCAAATCCATTTTAAATAGTTACAATATATTCCATCTTTAGTTAATATTTTCCGCATATATCATAATTTTTATACTTTCTATTTTTCTTTTTGTTTTTGTTTTTCTTCCTTTTGAATCAAAATCTTTCTCAAACAAACGGAACATAAATTCTATACGATATTCTTAACAAGGCAAATGATGTAATTTAAAACAACAAATGCTGATTCACTAATTAAACGGCCAACCTTTTCTGGTTATACAAAAATTTCCCTAGGTTTTTATATTTTGCATTTTAAAAAATCCATCGTTGATTTAACATCACTAATATCACCCTTCATAGCCCTGATGATGGTTCACTAGAACCGAAACACTATAGTGTCAATTTTGCTTCTCAATAAATCTCTCCTTCTACTTGGATTGTTATCAATTTTTCTTCATATACTGTATGACTGCACCAACTTAACTCTTATGAAACATCTGAAGAAAAAGTGAGATGGAACTACACAAGAATGCTGTGTGCTGCTTTGAATACATCCTGGAAGAGGTAACCTACAAAACAGTAGTTGTATTGCCACTTACCTCTTATTTCAGAACCCATTCAATTTGGATGAGCAAGACATGTTGTCCATTACTGGAGGAATAAGGATAAACGCATAAATGTTGTTTGCTTATAGACTCCTACACATATAAAAACCAGCGTTGGTTAATCCGCAAAAACTTTCATTCATCAGCTCTGTGGATAGTGCATGGCATTGAGAGGACTTGTCAAGAAAGTTGACCAATAAGGATAGATGGCAAGAACCAGGCTATCAATATACCATCATGATGATGATGATCATCATCAAAGCTAATGAATGATAATAGTTCCCCGGAAAGAACAGCAGGTGCATGATTAAAATTTGGTGAATTTTTCTCAGGTCCAGACCCACTGTCTTGTCCTCAACTCCTGGATGCAGCAGCCATAGTGTGATACAGGAAAGAATGTAATGGGTCAAGTGTAGTGAATGGCCAGAGCAAGCTTCGAGGCAAGAGATGCCCTTTTCATGCACCATGACAAATTTATGCAAGATGGTCAGTGACCATTTAAGAAGATATATCCACCTTTGTACATTGCCCAGTTGGATGGGGCAGTAGAATACACTGACTACTTCTCTGCAGAGGGATAAGCCTCCCCACAATGAGTGTCCTTGATATGACACTAAACAATCTGATGGTTGGGCTTCAGTAATGCTGGAGCTTAGGGGAATGTAGTGTACCCCTTCATTGCAATTGCTCTCAGGTCCACTCTGGTGCAGAGTGGTAGCACCGGATAGGGCCCCATCTATGGGTCAAATAGAACTAAACTGGGTACTTATGCTAAATTAAGTTGTTTGAAATAGAACTGTTTTTCCATAAAAATGGACATGGCATTGAATAACCCACAATGGTTGACGTGCTATAAAACCAAACCAAACAATCCTGATACAGGTCTTATTTTTCATTTTATCAAGTGTCTTGCAACTTCACTCATTTGTTGCTAACCATGAACTATATGACAGATAGTGCTGGTTACATTGTAACATACTTTGAGCAACGTGACACAATAGAATTTGGAATATAAATGGAAAACTACATTTTTATTGTTAATTAAAATCTTTATAGATCAATTTCATCAGTTAAAGTTAGTACACACGCTCATTCACATACATACACTCACACATATTAAATAGTAAAGTTGGCAACTATTGTCAAGGGCAACCCAAAAGCTCCCATTTCAATAGCTGTGACACCGAGGTGTAGGGGAGGGCGCTACTCCTTTCCATGGATTGCTTCACTTTACCCTTGATACATACCTTATAATGCTGAGTGCTAAGCAAGGAGTCATCAAGTACCATTTTTTGAGTCTTTTGTATGACTCGACCTGGGACTGAACCCAGGTCTGCCGGGCCACTGGCAAACACTCTACTCATTAGAATACACACCATTTTTATACACACACACTCACACATATATTTGTATAGAATTATAAACCACTTTTAGAAAACATTAATTTTTTTTTAAAAACAAAGATAACAGTATTTTATTATTTCAAGTGGAATATATGAATATATTCGTGGAATATATTCATCAAAACGAACCTTATTTGTTATTATTTTATGACCAAACTTTATGGCACAGAAAACCTCTCACCAAAAATATGAATGTGTCATAACCGAAGTACTTGTGATATGTTCAGAAAGAAGAAATACTACGACAATCCAACAAAAAATATTGAAGATTGCTAACAGGTAGAGTGGAATTTAGTGGAGTATGGTACTGAATAATACCTAATGTTTTGATTGCATTATGTTGTACTAGAAATAGCAAAATTCCAGTATCTTTGGTTTTGAAGGATATTAAGGTTTGATAAAGAAAATCAGCATGGGGCATACTCATTCATAGGTAATGAGATGAGTGTGTGTGTGTATATATATATGTATATATATATATATATATAGTTCGTTAAAAACAAAGAACTCAGACTATAACACTCTGCATATGGAGACACCTTCATAACACCTTCTTCTTACACTTGCACTTAAACCAATATGGCCATTTGTTTACTTCCGGTCCCCGAATAACGACTTCTCTTATCGAGAGTATCAGGGGAGAAAACTTGCATGCTTTAACAGTTCTTCCCTCTTTTTTTTTCATTTCTGTAGGGCATAAGTTCTGCAAAAGAAAATAGGAAAGTGTAACAACATTAAACAGAGGACTCTTTCGGCTCAGACATGAACCCAAGGATAGTTCATGTAAAACAAATTATAGGAATATTCATGAATTGATGAAGAATTCTGCCTACAATCAAAGTGTTTGAACTGAGCATTCTACTTAAGCTTCCCAACAATTGTGCCGGGGATTATGATGTATCTGTTCTTCTTCTCCGTTATTTCATTATCTTTAAATGAGATTCACTACTGTACACTTGCTTTTGATCAAGATACAATGGAAAACTGTGTAAGGTGCATTTTATGAACACCAATCTTTGGGCTCCACAATTCGGTGCTCTTCACTGCCAAAGATTTGAGAAGTTTATTAAACAGAAATTGGAGGTGCCCGTAGTGTAATGGTTATCATCGTAAGAAATGGACACGTCGACTTGAGTTTAAATCCTGGATGAGACTGATAGTATTTCACATAGCACTAATACCCTTGGGAAAGGTATGAATCTAATTATTCTCCCTCCAGCTATGGGTAAATTGTAGGACAGACTAGGTTCTTCAGCCTTGGTGAGGCAACTAGCCAAGAAGAAGGAAAACTCTGAATTCAAACCTGTTAAACTCCGCTTAAAAATCGACCTTGTGTCATATCCTGCCCGAGTAGAGGGGGGTGGAAAATATGATTAAACAGTAATTGCCGTCTAGCTTCTTCTCTAGCCGTTTAGTTAGCGTCCAAGTAGTGCATCCATATAGCAGTATCGACACAACTGCTGCCGGGAAGAAACTGCGTTTCATTTTATCGGTCAGGTCTGATTTCCATATGATCAAAAGCCTATCGATAACAAATCAAAAGCCTATCGATAACACTTTGATTGTAGGCAACATCCCACAAGGCAGCAATTATACGGCCATCTGCCTCCCATCACGAAAACTATCCAAGCTAGACGAACCAGACATGCTGGACACTGCTGGAGAATCAAGGATGAGCTCATAAGTGATGTACTCCTATGGACCCTCGCATATGGCCAAGCAAAAGCAGGACAACCAGCTCGAACATACATACAGCAGCTATGTGAGGATACAGGATGTAGCCCTGAAGACCTGCCAGAGGCGATGAAAGATAGGGAGAAGTGGCGAGAGAGGGTCAGGGATATCCGTGCTAGCGGCACAACATGATGATGATGATGATTATATTGTAGGGAAGATTCTCCCAACCCCGCAAAAATCTGATATCTAGGGTATGAAACTAAAGTACATCTGATGATAAGGCTCAAGTTTTCAAGAATGTGGAGTACCTCTTATAGCCATTACTCCCACACTTTCTCTGATCTCGAGCAGCCATACCTGTTAGGGTCCCATCTATCAGTCAAATTGTTTTTTTATTTTAAACTATTCAATTACATATTTACCTTTGGCAGGTCAAGTGAATTCATGGCTTTCAAAAGAAGATGTACCTCTGTGTCTTAAGGTAAACAAGGTATGGTTGAAAAGCTATGTACATTGCATAGGAAGAGTGTGTAGGCATCCGAAAAATATATAACAACGAAAGTTTTCAACCCTAAGCAGAGAGTCGGCTATCAGTCAGGCAGGTAGTTAGTAGGTAAGCAGAGAGCGGAGTGGCACTAGTGGTCAGACCATTTTGGGTGCTTGCTGGCCCCAGGTTAAGAGACAACCTAGTATCAGTCTCCCTTGAAAGAAGTACATGGAAGAAATGAAGATGATTAAATGTTTTAAGTTATCCCAGTATCAATCTCATAAAAGAAGCATGAAGAAGAAACAAAGATGATTAAATGTTTTAAATCAGGCCTGAACCAGCCTCGTGGAGGCAGAATGAAGAAAAAATAAAATTGATTAAATGTTTGAAGTTGGCTCTGTGCCAACCTTGTAGAGATAGAGAGAAGTAAAGACCTCTGAAGATGTATTTCCCTAGCACTGCCTGACTGACTCAATCTCTCTCTCTCTCTCTCTCTTTTGAGCAACAATTTTGCCACCTTTCATTATAAACAACAGAGATGATATTTTTATAAATAAGTATTGTCACTTTCTTAATGCCATGCAAAAATTTGATTTCAATTGAAGCATGTGCCAAAAAGAACAACACAAGAAATATAAATACGAATATACAATGAACATGATTCCCAAACCTCTTGGCATAAAACAACCCAGAACCAGTTGACATCCTGTTAAAATCAATCAATCAATGAGTGAGGATTGCCATCTGCTAAAAGCCTGTCAGTCCATAAATTTATGAAGGCACTTATATATATATATATGTTGGTGTGTTTGGTTGGGTTGGATTCGGTTTTTATGGGATATCAACCATTGTAGGTTATTTAAAGCCAAACCCTGTTAATACCTATATATCAAATATATATGATTAGTGAACATATTGTTTGTAGATAAGATTTTTAAATGAGCCAGTGCTCAGTTTTTTTTGCATACAGTTAAATGGTTATACACAGAATTTGTAAGTTAATAGTTTGTAGGTAATCTTATTTTTAAATGAGTCAAAGCTAATTTGTTTGCACTCGGTTAAATGGTTCAAAGTATTTTAACATAAATAGTTCTATTTAACATTAATCATTTGTTTCCACTCAAATGGTTTCAAATATTGCTATCTCACATAAATAGTTTTATTTGCACACGGTTAAATGGTTACATGCATTGCTATGTAACACTAACAATTCAATTAAGTCAAACAGTTAAAGAGTTTCTAATATTGCTTATGAACACTAAGAATTCTGGTTTGTTTTGGTTTGCTTTGTAGGTTATTTAACGCCAAATCCATTTTTATACAAACAGTTCTATTTCAAGCAATTCAGTTTAGCATAAATACACATTTCTATTTCAAGCTATTCAGTTTAGTTAAACAGTTCTAATTCAAACAATTTTTTTTAGTATTAGTATAGCTTTCACTTACACATGGTTAAATGTGGAAACAGTTCTATTTTAAACAATTCAGTTTAGAGTAAGTAAAGTTTCAATGTTAAAGTTTTATTCCAAACAGTTCAGTTTAGCATACAAAAACAGTTCCATTTCAAACAATTCAGTTTAGCATAAGTGCGCAGTTTAAAACTAAAAATAGTTATATTTCAAACAATTCAGTTTAGTTATATTTGAACCATAGTTAGGACACTATCAGGTGCTACCACTCCAGGCCAGAGTAGACCTGGGTGCAATGGCAATGAAGGGATACTCCACATTTCCCCAAAGCTCCAGCATTACTAGAACTTCACCACCAGATTGTTTAGTGTCATGTTCAGGATATTCATAAGAGGAGATCTTATCCCACTGTAGAAAAGCAGTCAGTATATTCTACAGCCCCAGGCAACTGGGCAATAAGAATTCTGTTCAACATTCCTTATTCTATTTGTTTACATACAGTTTAAATGCTCAAACATTTCTATTTAACCCATAGATAGGACCTTATTAGGTGCTACCACTCCAGGTCAGAGTGGACCTGAAGTAATGACAATCAAGAGGAATTACATATTTCCCAAAGCTCTATGACTAGAGCCTCACCATCAGATGGTTTAGGGGGTGTCCTTGTGATGTAATGGTTAAAGCAATGGACTGTTGAATTGTAGTATGCTAGTTCGTACTCCAGTCGCGCAATTACGTTCACTTTCGGGCAATAGGTTAAATAGTACCATTACTGTTCTTCTAGGAGAATGGCTTTGGCATTAAATAACCAAAAAAGAGTTGATATGCCATTAAACAAAGAAACCAAACCAAACCATCAGATGGTTTAATGTTGTACTGAAGACACTCATGAGGGTGGGAGGGTTCTTACCCCTCTGCTGAGATGCAGTCAATACATTCTACAGCCCTAGATAACTGAGTTATATACACGTGCATGTGTTTGTTATAAAGATGTCTTAATAAGGATGATAGAATTTTTTTTTTTTTTTGACATTGCAGTTTTGTTTCATTAAGCTCATTTGTCAGTGTTGCTGACAAATAAATGAATCAGAAGGAAATGGTGGCATATACAAAAAAGCCAATCTTCTACAAGAGAGAAACTGCTTTTCTCAAAAGCCAATAATCATATAGACTTTATTAGCATTATACTAGATTTGTTGTGAAAGCTATAAATAAATTCAATTTTGTGGCTTATCAGTGAAAATTGTGTCAATATTTGGCTTAGACATCTCTTTGAGGACTCTAGCAAGTTGGACTCAGCATCAGTACGCATAGGTAATTGCTGTGGAAGGGGGTGCAGCTGTAAACGCTGATGAGTTTTTAATCTCTGCTTCCTCCAGAGTAACACCTGTTTCTTTGAAGGCGTCTCAGCACTCATAAATACATCCAAAAATAATTTTTTTGCAATGTGCAAACAGATGTAATGACTTGGAAAAAAAAAATTAACATTAAGTGAAAGGAAGGAAGGAATGAAGGATGGAAAAATAACTAATCATGTTTGTTTTTTTTTAGTTTTTTTTTTTTTTTGAAAGACACTTTTAATAGAATTGATTCAGGATCTCTGATAAAAATGCTTTCTCTTCAGTAAGGTTTCCGCATTTAAGTTTTTCTTTTAATATATTGCTGTTCTTATCTTATTCTCACTCTCTATCAGTCGATGCATTTATCATTCCTGAACGTTTTCTTTTAAGGGGTAGAGTCCACATGCCGGGGTGGCTAACACGCTGGATGGTGATATGAGTTTACACTCACTTTATTATGTACTCTTCCAGACAACTACTCATGGGAAAAGTATAAACTCCTGACTGATGGCTGACTCTCTGCTTAGGGTTGAAAACTTTTGTCGTTATATATTTTTCGGATGCCTACACACTCTTCCTATGCAATGCACATGGCATTTCCACTCTCCCTTGTTTACCTCAAGACACAGGTCCACATCTTGTTTTGAAATCCATGAACCCACATGACGTACACTAACTGCTTCTCTACAAAGGGGTAAGACTCCCCCAAAAAGTGACCTAGATATGAAACTAAACAATCTGGTTGTTAGGCTTCAGTAATGCAGGAGCTTTGGGGAATCCAGAGTACCCCTTTATTGCCATTGCTCCCAGGTCTACTATGGCCCTGAGTGGTAGCACCTGAGAGGGTTCAATCGATGGGTCAAATAGAACTAAACTGGGTACTTATGCTAAACTGAATTGTTTGAAATGGTACTGTTTTGACATGCAAACTGCATACTTAGGCTAAAATGAAATGCTCAAAATAGAACTGTTTTGACATCTGAATTGTGTACTTATGCTTAATTGAATTATCTGAAATAAAAACTATTTTTACATTTAACTCAGTGTATTGCCCAGTCGGCTGGGGCTGTTGAATACACTGATTGTACCTCTGCAGAGGGGTAAGACATTCTCCAATGAGTGTCCTGGATATGGCACTAAACAATCTGATGATGAAGTTCCAGTAATGCTGGAGCTTTGGAGAATGCAGAGTACCCCTTGATTGCCATCCCTCCAAGGTCCACTCTGACCTGGAATGATAGCACCTGAAAGGGCCCTATTTATGGGTTAAATCAAACTAAACCATGATTTCTTGAGTTTACTAATTTTTGCATTTAAATAGCATATTTATGCTAAGCTGAATTGTTTAAAATAGAACTGTTTTGAAATTTTAAACTGTGTACTTATGCTAAGCTGAATTGTTTAAAATAGAACTGTTTTGACAACTAAACTGTGTACTTATGCTAAATGGAATTATCTGAAATAAAACTATTTTAACATTTAACTCTGTGTATTGCCCAATGAACTGGGCTGTAGAATACACCGACTGCACGTCTGTAGAGTGGGGTAATACCCATCCTAACAAGTTTCCTGGATTTGACACTAAACAAGCTGATGGTGAGGTTACAGCAATGATGGAGCTTTGGGGAATGTGGAGAACCCTTTCATTACCATGGCTACAAAGTCCACTCTGGCCCGGAATGGTAGCATCTGAGTGGGCCTTATCTATTGGTTAAATAGAACTTAACTGAATTATTATGCTAAACTGAATTGACTGAATTAGAACTGTTTGATTAAACGGAATAGCTTTAAATAGAAATATTTTTGACAATTAAACTATGTACTTACATTTAAACTGCGTACTTATGTCAAACTGAATTGTTTGAAATGGAACTGTTTTTGACATTGAAACTGTACTTAAACAAAATCTATACTTATTGTAAACTGAATTGTTTGAATTAGAACTGTTTGACTAGACTGAATAGCTTAAAATAGAAATGTTTTTGACAATTAAACTGTGTACTCATGCTAAACTGATTTGTTTGAAATAGAACAGATTATTTGTATAACAATGGACTTGGCATTAAATGACCTACAAAGGTTGATATGCCATAAAACTCAAATAACAAACCCAGTAATGTTGGAGCTTTGGTGAATCCAAAGTACCCCTTTATTGTCATTGTTCACAGGTCCACTCTCAGCCAGAGTGAAAGCACCTGAAAGGGTCCTATCTATGGGTCAAATAGAATTGTTTGACATTTAACTTGTGTGCAAACTTATGCCAAATTGAATTGTTAGATGTAGAACTGTTTGATCATTTAATTGTGTGCAAACATATGACAGATGTTTAATTGAATTGTTGTAACATATTGACCTCCAGCCTGGCCGGGCTGTCAGATGAGAAATACACCTGTGTAAATAACAGGTGCATCCAGTCGATGATATCAGGGGATAACCTTGACTGTCGATGGGTTGAATTGAGTACAAATGTGATGCACGCAAGAAGTAGGTGGACGTCAAATTATTATATAACCCTGGCGACAGGAAGTTTAGATCTGTTGGAGAGAAGATGCTGGAATGGGAACCATGTCCCAGCAGATGCCCCCGGTTGAGCAGCTCAGGAGAACGGGAAAGAAATGCTGCTGTAGCAGAAGAGTTGGGGGGTCAATATGTTGCAGTTCTGTTCAGTCTCCAACTCACCTCTCACAGACAATACCTTTCGTAACCCTTTTGAACCCTTTCAAATAAAGTGAGAGGTATATTTTCTAAAGACCTGTGTCCACTCGTCTTTATTGTGTTGAACATGTTTCTGCATGCATCTGCATATGAGTATGTTACATTGTTAGTAATACATAGCAATACTTGGAACCATTAAACTTTTTGAACAAGCTAAACTGGATGGATTGAAATTGAACAGTTTAATCATTTAACTATGTGCAAACAAATGACTGATGTAAAATTAAATTGTTAATATTAGATTGCCATGATTGAAATCATTTAACTGTGTTGAAACAAATGAGTTCTGGCTCATTTTAAAAGGTTATCTAAAAAGTATTTTTTTACTAATCCTATATCTAAACTAAGCATAAAGTGGATTTGGCATTAAAGGGTTGATATAGCAGAAAATCCAATCAACCATCCAGGATTTGGCATTAAATAACTTGCAAAAGTTGAAATGCCGTAAAACCCAACCAACCAAACAGGATTTGGCATTAAGGGTTGATATGCCATAAAATAAAATCCAACCAACCATGATTTGGCATTAAATAACCTGCAGGGGTTGATATGCCATAAAATCCGACTAATTAACCAACCAAAGTTTGGCATTAAATAACCTGCAAGGGTTGATACGCCATAAAATCCGTCTGATCAACAAACTAGTTTGGTATTAAATTACCTACAAAGGTTGATATACAATAAAAACAGAATTGACCAAATACCCAAATTAAATTTTGTTCTCTCTCTCTCTCTCTTTCTCTATCTATCTTAACAAATGTTTGTCTTTTCTATTTTGCTCTCTGTTTTCCTAGTTTTAAATGTTGTTGTTTTTTTTTTTTTTAATTTCTTATAGAAAGAGAAGGAAAACAGAAAGAGAGATTAAGAAGGTAAAAATATACAACATTCTCAATCAATTAATAAATCTTTAAAAATAGATAATTGCATATAAATAATCTGCCCCAAACAATTTTTCACTACCAAAGATGGCTGGATTGTATTATTTCTTGTATATAATCAAATTATTTTTTTTAGATATTATTTATTACCAAATTCTACTTCAGTGAATCTGTTACTGAAAAGGTTTGAAATGTTGCATGGGGGAGAGAGACACAGAGAGACTAGAACTGACGAAGGACTGCTATATTCTTAACCAATTTGAAGCCACTTGTCATTCCTCCAGGGCCAGGCTCAAAGTGGCTTCTGTCCTGACTGCTCGCTTTTCTTGACTGACCGCCTGTCTGCGGGTACCTGTATATACGAGGGGCCATCAATAAGTTTCCAGGCTTTTTTTCGTATGGGCACTTTTATTGATAGTACACACATGAAACTCTAGTCCCCTTCAAAGTAATCTCCTCCAACTGCAATGCACTTGTTGAATCGTTCCAACAACTTCTGGGAGGCCCTATGGAAGTCCTCTTGTGTGAGTGTGTCAATGACCTTCGTCACAGACTCTTTCTTCTCCTCAATTGTTTCATAACGGTTTTCCTTGAGCTTAGGGAATAACCAAAAGTCACAGGGAGCAAGGTCTGGACTATAGGGAGGGTTGAGGAACTACCTTGATGCCCATTTTGGTCAAATAGTCTGTGACAACGATGAAGTTGTGGACTGGTGCATTGTCCTGCTGGAAATGCCACTGACCCGATTTGAAGAGTGCTGACCTCTTCCGACCGAATCTCTTCCTGAACTCCCTCAAAACCTCAACATAGTTGTTGACTATCTGTCCAGTGGGAACCCATCTCTGGTGTTCTGACTTCCTTACTCCTCCCACACCTCTCATCATCCCTCACAGACTCCCTGCCTTCCTTGAATCTCTTATGCCACTCAAAAACTGATGCTCAATTCATGCAAGATGCTCTAAAAGCACTCTGAAGCATTCCACACGTTTCTGTGGCATTTTTTCCAAGTTTAAAACAGAATTTTATTGCATATCATTCTTCTAAAGTGTCCTCACGTCCAGATTGCATTTTTGAAATTCACCAGCTGTGACAATCAGGCTTTAGTAGGGTGTATTCCAATTGCTGCTGTAGCTGTTCATTTGAACCTGAAATCATAAGATTTGGTCAATCATCTCATAAGATATATAGCAATAACAAACTGAATTCTCAAGAGTCTATGTCAAATTTAAATGCATGTATAAAAAAGTCTGTAAACTTATTGAAGGCACCTCATATATAATATTTATAACATCTAGCATTCCTTCTGGTTCTACTTCTGGCCAGTAACACTCGTGATCTACTTCCACTGTTCTCTTGTCTACACTGCAGGAATATCCTATTAGTGAAATCCACAAAGCCCTGCTGTCAAAGGTCAAAATCTAACAAAGTCATTGGTAGTATTATGGTAGTTGGTACGCTGACATATTGTGCATTGTTTCACTCCATGTGTGATTTTAAACACTGAACAAATGAAAGTACAACATTGTCCAATACAAAGACTTAGGCTTTATGAATTCAAACAGAGCCATAATTCTACAGAAACAACCAAAAACATTAGTGGTCCAAAAGGTGAAGAACTGTTTTTGACATTTAGACTGTGTACTAATGCAAAACTTATTTGTTTGAAGTAGAACAGTTTTTACATTTAACTGTGTGTAAACAAAAAAACTGTTCTTATGCTAAACTCTTAATTTGGTGTTAAATGACCGGGAAAGGGGTTAATATGCCATAAAACAGAACAACTAACCAACCAAACAACCGAACAATAATTTCGTGTGTCAAGAGATTTTTGCTAAGGTAGCAAAAACCTCGATGATCAAGCAACGTCAGGAAAGCATAAAACTGTGTATTTTGAGACCACACATCAAGCCAGAGAGACAAATTTTGAGTAGATCACAGAGAGTATCAGGCAAGCTGAGCATCTCCGTGTTGTTTGTCATCTTCCTGACATCTGCAAAAGCATCTAGTGCTGCCAAATCATGTCTCTCATTACGAAAATATTACAAAACTTTATAACTCATCCTACAACCAACTTTATGTAAACATCTATGCACTTTTTGCAAAAAAAATATCATGTGCCAAAAACAAAAATAAAAAAAGGGTCAAAACTTGTATAAAAGTTATTTTTATTACCATTAGTAAGAAGAAACATTAGAAAAAAATTTGACGCAAAGATTATTAGTGTATATAATGTAAAACAAAAGATATTTCTGCTTGAAAAATTTTTTGTTGAAAAAAAAATGTGATATAGTACATATATGAACCCGATGAATTACAAATTGTATAAAAACAGTTGCTTTTCTGATTCATATCGAAGCAAATTTTCTCAAAATGTCTGGCTTTGGTTACCTTAAAAACAGATTTTAAAAAATGTCAGTAGAATTTTTCTGTCTCCAAGAAAAACAAAGATGGTGATTGTTTTGTACTGTTATCAGAGCAAAACGGAAAAATATTAATACCTATGTTGAATCTCCTCAAGGGTACAGAAAGTTTTCAGCCCAACCAAAAAATGAATAATCTTGCATGGGGTGCCTTTTACATTAATAGTTATAAACCAGTAGATCACAAAGTTAGTTGGCCTAGTAGGCTGAGGCTGCAGAATACACTGATTGCATCTCTGCAGAAGGGTAAGATTCCTGCAAAGAGTGTCTTGGATATGACATTAAACAATCTGATGCATCTGGCCTCAGTAATGCTGGAGCTTTGGGGAATGTGGAGTACGCCTTCATTACCATCACTCCCAGGTACACTATGTCTCAGAATAGTTGCACCTGGTCGGATCCTATCTATGGGTCAAATATAACAGTGTAATTATGCTAAACTAAATTGTTTGAAATAGAATTGTTTTTACATTTAACCATGTGTAAAAAATAAGCTGTACTTATGCTAAACTGAATAGTTTGAAATAGAATGTGTACTTATACTAAACTGGATTGTTTGAAATAGAACTTTATATATATATATATATATATATATATATATATATATATATATGGATTTGGCATTAAACAACTGCTGTGGCATGTTAGAGACCAGAAAGAAGACATGGAAGAAGAGAAAGTTGGTGGAAAAAGTGTATTGAATAGACAGAACGTATTTACAAAATATGAGTGTTAATAAAGCAGACAGAAGTGTAGGGAACGAATAAATAAATTTAAATTTTAAAAAAATTAAATTTAAAAAAATAAATAAAAAGAAAACGCATGCGTAAAAGAAAAAAGGCATTCCTCTTGACAAAGGGGACCAGACATTCTTTCTCTTTCAGGCAGTGACCAGCGTTTTGATAAAATCGTTGCTGACGTGTTTGGGCACCACGCATACGTCTTTGGATGTAACATCGGTTAGCCCCTTTCACCCAGTAGCAGCCCTATCTCGGTCAACATTATGCTGAAATATATAAGACCCACTACTGAACTATAAACTAACCCTTACCGGACTTTGACAAAACTTCCAAAAGAAAACTAACCCTTATGGAAGCCCGAAATACCAAATGCGGACATCTACATACATGAAACGAATTAACGTATTTTTGACACCTTAACTGGGGGATTCAACCATTTCAATGTATTCAGGAAAACCTCCCTCATCGACGGAATGGTTGTTGAACCCAGTAAATAAAAGAAAGTATAAAGGAAACGTCTTTGTCTCTTATCTGTTGCTGTCTTTTCTTTCGTATAATTCTTTTGGGACTTTCTTGGGCAAGGCATTGCACCGACTAACCAACGTGGGGGTAAAATAAAATAACCAAAATATGGAGTCAGATATTCAAACGGCAACACAGCCTTGCCCTTTGCCCGTGACTTTCAGCCACAAACCCCATTGAAGTGTCTGTCCAAAACTGTCAGGTTCAACTGCTGGGACGAAGTCTCCCCAAGAGTAAATAGGATTGGTATTTATGAAGGAGGAAGAGTTCATTATTGTGTAGATAGGTCACGATAAAAATAACCTGCAATGGTTAATTTGCCAAAAAACCAAACGAAATCAAGCCAAACAACGTTAGTGATTTGTACTGAACAGATCACACACCATTCAAAAAGAATTTTTTTTCTTTTTTTTAGGTGTTAACATATCACCTATCTTTCTTACATTATTCAACTATTTATTCATGGGATTCAGCTTTTTCCAATATAAAGATTATTTAGTCCAATATAACCAATGATCATTTAGAAGCCTGCTTGGTACCGGCTACCGGCAGTTCGGGTCCAGACAATGCAGCTCTAGCTGACTCTGTTCAGTGCAAGTCACCAAAGCAAGATTGTGACTATAAATGTATTTAGTTGTATGGTGCTGTAAGGGTTCCTGCAGTGATGCTAGTTTGCAAACATAAAGTGTGTGTGTGTGTATATATATATATATATATATATATATACATACAAAGCATGTGGGAAAACTGTGAGCCTCAAACATATTCTCACTGGATGTGAGGACACTCTAAGAAGCTATACTTGGAGACATAACGAAGTCCTGGAGATTTTTGCTGAGGTTTCAAAAATATGTTGTGAGACTGCCAATAAAGCTCTAAATATTATCAACAACAGAGCAATTCAGTTCGTTAAAGAAGGAATTTTTTTGAATCTTGCACGTAAAAATAAACGTATGCAATCATTGGTTGAGGGATGCACAGACTGGCACGTCACAACCGATTTAAAACATAACTTCATATTTTCAACTGAAATAGCATTAACAACAAAGCATCCAGATATTGTCATTTGGTCTGTTAAAGCAAAAAAAGTTTTGAGTTAAGTCCCTTTTGAAGAAAATTTCGACTGGGCACATCAGCGTAAGTTGGAAAAATATGAGGATCTGCGAGAACAATTGGTCAAAAATGGCTGGATAACAAATGTATTCCCTATCGAAGTCGATTACAGAGGTTTTATTGCCAACTCAACTGCCGTTTTCTTGACTAATCTTGGACTTCTTCCATCAGACAAGAGAAAATACACGGAAAAGATCCAAGATAAGGCTCTAACTGTATCAGTGTGGATGACAATCCCACAGAGCGACAACAATCTGACTAAGTCTGGTGGTGTCGTGAGATACTGCTAGGGCACTCTGGGTTAGTGGTAATGATGCTTCGGCCCCAAAACCATGCCAGAACCAAGAGTCATCATCTGATGTAGGCTTTGTTAGAAGCAATGCTGTTGTTCAAACATCAGTTATTGTATGATATATATACTCAGTACTTAAATGTATTCGGCATTTTTTAGATCATTTTGACCAGGTCATTTTAAATGTATATTGTCTTCATGAAATGTACTCAGAACATATATAAATAAATATATTAAGCATTTTTTATACAAGTAGATCATTTTAACCAGGTCATTTCAAAAGTAACTTGCAAGCTAAAAAAAGTGTGCACACTTTTGACCTAGTGACATAAAAATAACTTGTTTATTGTACATATTCAACACTTTTAACACATCTTTTCTGAAGTTCTTTATCCATTAAAAATGTTCAATAATGATGAGAAAAAATGGTTGTTCTCTTCTTGGTTGAGTCGAGAACTTTTCACAACATCCTCATATAATTTGGTCTGGAATTAAATTATCTTAAACTTCAAAAGATTTTCCACGGATGAATAAGAGCGTGTAAAAAAGACTAACTAAATTAAATATTACTATGCAAAAGTTTTATAATTCACTGGTCCTGCAACCTATAGCGGTTTTTGGGAATTTGTTATTTTCCCTAACACTATATTTTGGGCACACGAAATGAATTACGAGACTTTTCTTTAACAACACACAACAGCGAAAGTTTTTATTTGCAGCTTTGTGGAGGTTTGTTCTTGGTGCTGCAAGACTCGTGGTGTTTAGGCTTGCTGGATGTTTGAGACGAAATGGCTTAGCGGGATGCTGGAAATGGCAGCGTGTCGTTGGACGTGTGAGGGAAGTATTCAAAGTCACAGTGTAGTTTTGTGTCGAGAGCGGGGTGGCGCTCGGATCGACATAGTAAATTTTTGTGGTGCTTGTGGAAGGCATGCTGAACGTATCTAATTCATACTCAACTGGGATTCCTTGGTCTAAAATATATTAGACGCAAAGAATCCATAAATTAGAAGGTTCCCTCGCTGTGCTGCTGCTAGTGTTAAAGCCACAGTGATATGTCCGCACTGGGTGGCTTGTTTAGCTAAAGGGCATCGCTAAGCAGGGGCGACCAGAGACACGTCCGTTCTGGTCGCCGTCTCGAGCCGAAGAGAGTGTGTTTGGCCGCTCACCCGTTTTGCTAGCCGGAAATGAAGGTCCGGGCTGAATGGGATAAGTCATCCTGATTGGGTGAAATTCAGTGTTGAATTAAATAGCGCGCCAAAACAAAATACGAGATTTTCCTCTTCTCTACAAACCTGGTTTTAGTTGTGGAGGTGCAACTTATGCAGCAAATCTTGGGTAGAAATTGTCTTAAAACTCCTATGTGACCAAAATGCAACACTTGTTTTTCATTGGTCATGGCTTACACTCATGCTCTGCTTGCTTTTCATTGTTCACGGCTTACACCCATGCTCTGCTTGTTTTTCATTGGTCACGGCTTACACCCATGCTTGGCTTGTTTTTCATTGGTCATGGCTTACACCCATGCTCTGCTTGCTTTTCATTGGTCACAGCTTACACCCACGCATTGCTTGTTTTCTGGTTGTTACTTTATTGATTTTATCTGTGGCCTGATGTGTTTGTCAATACCATATATCTGGTTCTTTGCAGGCCAAGGTAATATATTACAATACTATCAAATTCACTTTTAGACTAATACCCTTGAGAATAGTATAAACTCAGTTATTCCCCCATCTATGAGCTAAAGAATACCACTGCTGTTCATCTACAAGGATAGTTTTGGCATAAAACAACCCATGAAAGTTAATATGCTATTAAAAAAAGAAACAAAACTAAGAGTTCATCCCTCTCCAGGCCTGTAACTGATTTAAATTCAGAGGTTTTTCATCTAGACCAATTGCCCTACTAAGGTTATTTAACTGGGCCTGTAGAATGCACCGTCTACACAACTGTAGTGGGTTAACTCCTACAAGAAGACAGGTTCTATAACTGTAATAACTTAAGAAAGGTGAATTGAGCTGTATTCGAATTCTAAATAAGGCAGTCAACATTTAATATGGTACTAATACCATTAGAATCCCAGCCAGCTGGGGCTGTAGAATACACTGACTGCATCTTTGGAGAGGGATAAGACCTCCCCAAATGAGTGACCTGTAATGACATTAAACAATCTAATGGTAGGGCTTCAGTAATGCTGGAGCATTGGGTGGGTGTTGACTACCCCTTCATTGCCATAGCTCCTAGGTCTACTCTGTCCCAGACTGGTAGCACCTAATAGGGTCTTATCTATGGGTCAAACAGAACTAACTGTATTTATGCTTAACTGAATTGTTCGAAATTAAATGTTTTTACATTTAACTGTGTGTAAACAAAAAACTGTAGTTGTGCAAAACTGAATTATTTCAAATAGAACTGTTTTGTCACTTAACTGTGTTAAATAAAAATTTATTCTTATACTAAATTGAATTGTTTGAAACAAATGTTTTGATACTTAACTGTGAGTAAACAAAAAAACTGTACTTATACTAAATGGAATTGTTTGAAACTTCTATCAAAATGACTTAATTTGGTGATAAATGACCTGAAAAGGATTGATATGCCGTAAAACAAAACCACCAACCAATCAACTTCAAGCCATGATCATATCTAAAAAAGAGAATTGATTAGAAATTAGCAAGATGGAGCTACCATTACTACTTGCCAAAGTTCATTTGCACCACACAGGTGACAGTTTAAAATGTGCAACGTATTTCTGTCATACTTGGTCAAATGTGTGCTAAAAACTATCAAGACCAAAGATTTAAACTTATATGAAGATGTTAGCTCAGCTGAGCAAACTTCTGTTGTAAAATTATTTCTTGGCTTCTAGACAAGTCATAACAATTAAAAGAAAATTATAAAGTCATTTTGCAATAACAGCAGCCTCCATACTGATCATGCTTTGTTGCAACTTTCTCTTTTTTCTTAATCTGACATCAGAATGACCTATCAGTGAGGCTTAAAATATGTTGACTATATATGCCATCTCAAAAACCATCCATGTAAGATAATTAAAACATCAGGGGCACTGCTTTAAAAGTGATAATGAACTTATAAGCAATGATTTCCTTCATCTGGACCCATCAATATGGACCATCCAGGAAAAAATTATATTCTTCAGTTCTGTGCGGACACTAGATACCGTCGAGAAGACTTACCAAGAGAAATGGTCAACAGGCATGGATAGCAAGAGAGATTCAAAGAAATCTGTACTGTGGGCATGCCAAAATGATGAAGTTACACATAAAATTATCTTAAGTTTCCTTTCCACCAACTTACACTGATAATTACTCCATGTCCAACACTAGGGATGTGAAAAAGGGGTATCCTAAGTATGACACTAAACTCCATCTAATGATTGGGAGCCTCCAGTCCTGAGGAATGTAGGGTACCCCTTCATTAGCATTACACCCTCATTCACTTTGACTTGGTGTGGTTGTCAAATTGATATATTTGAAAATTAATATTTGATAATGGCTTGGTTTGGTTTGGTTTTATAGCATATCAACCTTTGTTAGTTATTTAATGCCAAATCATATTTTTACTTGCCCAATTGAGTGGGGCTGTAGAATACACTGACTGCTTCCCTGCAGAGGGGTAAGACCCCCCCCCTAATGAGTGTCCTGAAATATGACACTAAACAATCTGATGGTGAGGTTCCAGCTGTGCTGGAGCTTTGGGTAATGCGAGTACCCCTTCATTGCCATCGCTCCCAGGTCCACTCTGGCCCGGTGTGGTAGCACCTAATAGGGCCCTATCTTAGGGTTAAATAGAACTAACAGCATACTTATGCTAAAATGAATTGTTTGAGTAAACTGAATCGCTTGAAATAGAAATGTTTTGACAATTAAACTGAACTTACATTTAAGCTGCGTGCTTATGCTTAACTGAATTATTTCAAATAGAACTGTTTTTCGACATTAAAACTGTATTTACACTTAACTGAATTGTTACATATAATTGCTTGAATAGTTTGAAATGGAAATGTTTTTGACAATTAAACTGTGTACTTATACTAAACTGAATTGTTTTCAATAGAACAGATTATTTACATAGAAATGGATTTGGTGTTAAATAGCCTACAAAGGTTGATATGCCATAAAATCCAAGAAACCAAACCAAACCTATTTTTACTTATATATCAAATGTATGATTTGTAAAAACATTTTGTTGATACCCACAGTTAAATGATCAAACAGTTCTATTTCTAACAATTCACTTTTCGTTTATACACAATTAAATGATCTAACAATTCTAATTCTAACAAGTCAAATTAGCATAAGACATTTGTTTGCATTCAATTGAATGGCAAACAGTTCTATTTGACTCATGGATAAGACCTTATCAGGTGCTATCACAATCTTGGAGTAATGGCAGTGAAGAAGTACTCAGCATTCCCCAAAGCTACAGTATTACTGGAGCCTCACCATCAGATTGTTTAATGCTATATCTTGGACACTTATTGGGAGGGGTTCTTATCCCTCCAAAAATATGCAGTCGGTGTATACTACAGCCCAGCCAACAGGGCTAAGTATTCAATAAAGATACCTTAAACTATACAACTGTACAAAAAAATGATTCTTATTATTAAATAGGAACAGTTAGTTGAAACCTTCTAAATGTGTATAAATTATTAGTAATTGGAATAATTGAAAACATGTGACTAATCATCATAATTTAGAAATCGTTAATTTAAACCATGTGATTACTTGAATTACTACAATAAGATAGGAATGTTTGGAACTATTTAATAGTATCAAAATTATTCATATTAGATAGGATTAAGCATCCAGCAATGGCCTGGGAGATTGGGGTTCAATCCCAGGTCGAGCCATACCAAAGACTCAAAAAATGGTACTTGATGCCTCCTTGCTTAACACTAAGCATTATAAGGTAGGGATCAAGAGTAAAGTGGAGCAATCCAGCAAAAGGAGTAGTACCCTCCCCTACACCTCGGTGTAGTAGCTATTGAAAAGGGAGCCTTCCGGGCACCCTCAACTATGGTTGCTAATTTTACTTACTTTACATAAATGATAGGAATACTTAATATTATATAACTGAGTGAAAAAAAAATTGACAAATGAAGTGCAATTTTTTAAAATAATATTTGATAGGGTCATGTACAAAAAAATTTTTTTGAAACAATTATACAAAAAATATATATATCAATGTACATAAAACACAATTTCTGGATCTGTAGTAATTAATTACCCCTAGTTACATTGGCAGGTCATTAAAATCAATGGGCCAAACAACATTCCTAGTTTTATAACTAACAGTTACAAACTGTTTTTAGAGTCCAGTTATTGCAATCATACAATAATATAGACAGAAGAATACCTATTTTATGAGAAAGGAAATATTTCCATATGGTTAACCACCTAGCAAGATATATGAACTGATCTACAAATTTCAGAGATTTACCATTCCATGAGGAGATGGAACCGTCTTGATTAAACACATGAACTCTGTCTTATGTGAGTTTACATGAGAAAAACACAAGAATGCTATTTGGAACAGCCTTGGAGGCAGCACCCAACAAAATGGCAATCCAAGAAATACCCACATAGAAAATGTAAATATAAATGAACAACAAATTTGATTCTCTAACCTCTAGGAATAAAATAAACCTAGAAGGCTGACATGGCATTAAAATCAATACATCTATTGATCTATGTTCATAGTTTTATTGTAAACCATACAACAAAAATGTTATGATAAACACAACAAAAACAGCAAAAGAACAATGCTTGAATTTAATATTTCTCTCAAGATTCAAAATTTGACATTATATATCCTAAATTAAGGCTAATCTATTTTAGGCCAGAGATCAACTTTGATACTTTGCCTAAAATATTCAAATCAAATATTATATAACTTAAAACAAGGATAGTTGATTTTGGCCAAAAGATCAACACTAATCCTTGGCCTAAAATATTCATTTTAGATATTATATATCCCAACACATGGCAAGACGATTTTAGGCTAAAGATCAGCTCTGATCCATAGCCTAAAATATTCAAACCAGAAACCTAAAATAAGGCTAGTCGATTTTAAGCTAAGGATCCGCACAGATCTAAAGCCAAAAATTGTCTCAGACATTTTTAGTCATAATTTCAGCCTTTAACTGATGCATGATGGGATCGTTGCTCTTAACAAAGGTCTAATTTAGGTGAACACTAGCAAGGTTATTTTTAACACTGATATCTGACTAATGAAAGCCATGATTACTTTTTTTTTTCTCTAATGTGTTATCATTGCTATTTATTAATTTTAAGTTATGCCAGTGTACTTGAAGCCAAAAGAGAAATTGATATCATTATACATTAGGATGTGCTAAAAATGGCTGATATCTGTTTTGCTGAAACCTGAAGAATACGCAGAGTGCCATTGATTCAGTGCTTTCTGGTAAATGGAACCATGAACAAAAGACAATTGCAATGACACTAATTAAAGTAGATAACAGTTTTCTTTGATTTCTATTGGGATGAGGAATTGCTCAGTAAGTAGTGATGTTACCATAAAGATTGTGAAATAAGTTTCATTTCTTTCTTTCATCTTGCCATGTGTTTGGATATATAATATCTAAAATGAATATTTTAGGCTATGGATCAGAGCTGATCTTTAGCCTAAAATCGTCTTGCCATGTGTTTGGATATATGATATCTAAAATGAATATTTTAGGCCAGAGATTAGTGTTGATCTTTAGGCCAAAATCAACTATCCTTGTTTTAAGTTTTGATTTGAATATTTTAGGCAAAGTATCAAAGTTGATCTCTGGCCTAAAATAGATTAGCCTTAATTTAGGATATTTAATGTCAAATTTTGAATCTTGAGAGAAATATTAAATTCAAGCACTGTTCTTTTGCTGTTTTTGTTGTGTTTATCATAACATTTTTGTTGTATGGTTTACAATAAAACTATGAACATAGATCAATAGATGTATTGATTTTAATGCCATGTCAGCCTTCTAGGTTTATTTTATTCCTAGAGGTTAGAGAATCAAATTTGTTGTTCATTTACATTTACATTTTCTATGTGGATATTTCTTGGATTGCCATTTTGTTGGGTGCTGCCTCCAAGGCTGTTCCAAATAGCATTCTTGTGTTTTTCTCATGTAAACTCACATAAGACAGAGTTCATGTGTTTAATCAAGACGGTTCCATCTCCTCATGGAATGGTCATCATCATCATTATCATATCGTGCTGGCAGCACGGATATCCCTGACCCTCTCTCGCCACTCCTCCCTATCGTTCATCGCCCTAGGTAGGTCTTCAGGACAACAACCTGTATCCTCACATAGCTGCTGAATGTACGTTCGTGCTGGTCGTCCTGCTTTTGCGCGGCCGTGTGTGGGGATCCATAAGAGTACATCTCTTATGAGTTCATCTCTGCTTCTCCAGCAATGTCCTGCATGTCTGGTTCGCCTAACTTGAATAGTTTTCGTGATAGGGGGCAGGTGGCCGTACAGTTGGTGTCTTGTGGGGTGTTGCTGCCAGGACTTGTTCAGGATTGCACGCAGCATTCTTGTGTAATTGCCATCTAGTTTCTTCTCCAGCCGTTTTGTTAGCGTCCATGTAGTGCATCCATATAGCAGTATCGATGTGACCGCTGCCTGGAAGAAACTGCATTTCATTTTATCGGTTAGGTCTGATTTCCATATAGTCGATAGCCTATTGATAGCTGTCCATGCTTTTGTTAACCTCGTTTCGATGTCCTTTTCGGTTGATTCGACGCTGCTTCCTAGGTACGTGAATTTGTCTACTAGTTTAAGAGGGGTTCCTTCTAGAGTGGAGATGTCCCCCGTTTGGTTATAGCACATATATTCCGTTTTGTGTGCATTAACATGGAGGCCTATGCTTGCTGCTGCTCGTTC
The DNA here is from genome assembly GCA_963585895.1 of Sepioteuthis lessoniana. NCBI lineage: Eukaryota > Metazoa > Mollusca > Cephalopoda > Myopsida > Loliginidae > Sepioteuthis > Sepioteuthis lessoniana. The sequence continues at coordinate 13,403 of CAUZXS010001428.1, read as the reverse complement.
CAGGCTATGCAGAAGTGTTTCGGCTTGGTCAGGTGTATTTGCCAGTATCGCTATGTCGTCGGCGTAGTCGGCGTCGGTAATTGTTGTTGCGGGGTATCTTCTGCTTCTTTTCTTCGTCAGTTCGAAGCCATTCTCTTTGATTTTGTCAATCGATGTTCTAAGTACGTAGTCTAGACAAATGATAAAGAGATACGGAGCCAGCGTGTCCCCTTGTAGTACTCCTGCTACAATGTCGAAGTATTCTGTGTCTCCATCTGGTGATCGTACTTTCACTTTAGTGTTTCTATAGAGAATCGTTATTGCCGCTACGGTTTCTTTAGGTATGCCGTACACTAGTAGGATTTGTTCCATCTTTCCTCTGTGAATGGAGTCGAAAGCCTTGGTAAAGTCGACAAATATTAATGTCGCTTGTAGGTTCTTTGCCCGTACACCTTCAAGGATTCTGCGGATGGTTAGTATTTGTGAGGTCGTAGATCTATTTCTTCGGAAGCCATTTTGGTTTTTTTCTAAGTATGTTGTCGATTTTGGGTTCTATTCGGTTTTGTAGTAGGGCATTGTAGATTTTGGCAGCTATGGATGTAAGTGTTATGCCTCGGTAGTTTTTAGCTAATCCGAGGTCCCCCTTTTTAGGGAAGGGGAGTATGCATCCCTTCGTCCATCTATCTATCGGATTTTGATTGTATACTGCGTTGCAGTGTCGGAGCAGTATGTCGTCGAATTGTCTGGTCTTCCATACTTCCGGGGGAATTTCGTCCAGTCCTGCAGCTTTCCTATTTTTAATTTTTCTGAGAACCGAGTCGAGTTCTACTTGTGTGAACGGTCCAAGTTTAATGTCTAATTGTTTGCTAATTATTCTGGTGATTGGTTCATGCGTTATTTTTGGTGGGTTTCCAAGTAAGTTTTCGAAGTGCTGTTTCCACAGTTTTATTCTTTCTTGTTGGTTTGCTGCTTTAAGTTTTGCTTTGGCTGTGTTCTTTCTTCTGCTCACTTCGTTTATTGTTTGCCAGGCAATTCTAGATTGTCTATCTTCTACCGAGTCTCTAATCTTATCTATCTGATTTTGAATGTATTCTGTCTGTTCCTTTATATATATGCCTGCTAATTGATATTGTGCTGTTTTTAGTTTTAAGGCATTTGTGTTTGTTGGGTTTTTTCGATAGTTTTTGGAGGCTGTTTTCACTGTGTGTTCGTCTTGTGAGAATGCAGTTGCCCATGCTTCAGATCTCTCTTCTTTACAACACTTGTGTATTCCAAGAAAAGGAAATTGCCAGAACAAGGTTTAACATGATGTTGAACAGCTTGAAAGGGTGTTTGAATTCTGCTTTTCTTAATCTAGATTAACGAGACTAATCTATACCATTCATATTTAGCTAGCAAGGGTTGAGATGGATTCATGCCTCTCCTGAAAGTATCAATTTGTTGTGTAATGCAAACAGCCAAATGCTTTGTCAACAGCGCTAAGAATATACTGACTGTATCCTCCATTAGAGGAGTGAGACTCCCCCATAACAAAAAAGGGTGCCCTGGGTATGACACTAAATTTTACATGATGGTGAGGCTCTAGATCTGGAGATCTGGGGAGTGCAGAGTACCCCTTTACTGCCATTACTCCCAGGTCCACTCTGACCCAGAGTGATTGTTAGGATTCCAGTTATTAGTCAAGTACATATGTTTGAAAATTATTTATATTTGATAGGAATGCTTGATATCTTATAAATGTGGGCAAAAACCCTCACAACAAAGAACTAGCCAAGTCATCTGGAGCTGCAGAATCCTCTGACTGCATCTCTACAGAGGGGTAAGACTCTCTCAGTGAGTGTCCTGGATGTGACACTAAATAATCTAATGGTGAGGTTTCAGTAATGTTGGAGCTTTAGGGAATGTGGAGTACCCCTTTATTGCCATGGCTCCCAAGTCCACTCTGGCTCAGAGTCATAGAACTTGATTGAATCTTATCTATGGGTCAAATAGAAGTTAACTGTATAATTACACTGAAAATTGTTTAAAATCAAACTTTTTTTACATTTAGCTGTGGGCTTAAACTGAGTACTAATGCTAAACTGAATTGTTTGAAATAGAACTGTTTCGACATTTAACTGTGTGTAAACAAAAAATATTCTTATACTAAAAGAAATAGTTTGAAGCTTTTATCAAAATGACTTGATTTGGTTTTAAATGGCCCCAAAAGGGTTGATACACTGTAAAACAAAACAACCAACCGACCTTATGAAACTACAATGCAAAACTTAAATATAGACATACCATGAATACAATTCCATAACCTGTAGGCATAATATAACCCTTGATAAGTTGACATGCCATTAAAATCCATCAAGCCTAATAATGATAAGCTCCAGACCACCTATGGCTTCTCTTCATTCAATTACCAATCCAGTCAATATATATTGGGTGTTCATCTTATCTTTTAGATACAAATGTCCGTTTTCCATTATATCTTATATATTGTTGTAATCATGTTGACTCGTTGCATAGGATAGGGTTGTAGTGCTACCACTAACATGGTTTCCATATCAAGTAGATTTGTTTAGGTTGTTTAATAGTAGATCAACTTCTAATGCGTTTTATTTTACGTCAAAACTGGATTCATTTGTAAATCTTGAATTGTAATCATAACTATATTTTCAATGTTCCATTGCCTTTTTTCAATTACACTTTTATTTATTTGTTATTTGTTTGCACATAAATATGATATCAAGTATTCCTATCAAATACGAATAATTTGTAACCAATTGTATGGTTTTAAGTATTGGACATTGGCATAATGGTTAGAGTGTTCACCAATAGCCCGGAAAACCTGGGTTCAATCTTTAAAAATGGTACTTGATACCTCCTTGCTTAACACTCTGCATTATAAGGTACAGATCAAGGGTAAAGAGGAGAAATCCAGGGAAAGGAGTAGCGCCCTCCCCTACACCTCAGTGTAGTAGCTATCAAAGAGGGAGCCTTCGGGTTACCCTCGACTATGGTTGTCAACTTTACTTTTTACTCCTATCTAATACTAATAATTTGAAATCAGTTGTATAGTTTCAAGTATTCCTATCTAATGTGAATAATTTGCAAGCAGTAATATAGTTTCAAGTAATTATTACAATGTAATAATAATAATTTATTTGCATACAGTTATATAGTTTCAAGCATCCCTACTCAATGCAAATCATTCTCAAACATATCTATTTGATCCATTGATAGGACCTTAACATGTACTACCATTCATAGTCAGAGTGGGCTTGGTAGTAATGGCAATGCACTCCACATTTTCCCAAGCTTTAAAACATTAGCTTCACCACTAGAGGCAGTTTAATATCTTCTTTTCAGGAAATTGTGGGCAGGGGTCTTACCTCTTTTTAGAGGATGCATTCACCATATTCTAATCCTGGCTAATAGGATGGCATGGAAAGGTTTTTATAATAGTTAATAGCCTGAAATCACTTTGTATTTCTCCTAGACTGGTTTCTCTCCTTGCAATACAAAAGACCTCATCTGACATACTGTCTTACCATAACTAGGTGAGAAAACAGAGGGGTTCATGCCTTTCTCAAGGATATTAACTTTGTTGAAATTATTGAGTTTGGTAGATATAAGTCAGTACTCACTCATATAACCAGTTGAGTTATGAGTTGAAGTGAGCTCTCCAGAACTCTAAGGAACGATAGATTTTATGGTTCCTGGGGCATTCTATTATGAATAAGTGGTTAAGTCCATTCCCTAGACAGTGATTGGTTGCTGGCCCAAGAATAGACATATTGTTATATATATATATATATATATATATATATACCGGCTTGTTTCAGTAATGGCACAGGGGACTGTATTGAGTTACAGCCAGTTTTATTTTTGTCAGCCAGCTGGATGCTAGTTGGAACTGCTAAGCTGGTAAGTGTTGTTATCATTTTTGTTTATTAGGCGCATTAAAGTAATGACTTCTATAAACTTGAAGAGAAATGCAAACAGCCCCAACCAGGTTTTGAACCCAGTTCACTTAGTTCATTTCCTACAATGATAACCATCATTTTATTTATTAACTTAAGGAGAAAAAAAAAACTGATGTCATTTTGTATCTAAATGTTAGTAAAGCTCCCTTTTCAATAGCTTCCACACAAAGGTGTAGGGGAAGGTGCTACTCCATTCCCTGGATTGCTCCACTTTACCCTTGATCCTTGCCTTATAATGCTGAGTGTTAAGCAAGGTAGCATCAAGCACCATTTTTTTAAGTCTTTTGTATGACTCGACCTGGGATTGAACCCCAGTCTTCCGGACCATTAGTGAACACTCTATTCATTAGGCTAATGGCTCGGTTCTATTTGAATATTTGTAATGAAATAAAAAAGGAAGTGCAGCTCATTTAAAAAATTTTTTTTCCTTTTGTAAAATGTTTTATCATATTTACCCAACCCCTATGCTCGGGCAGGATATGACACAAGGTCAATTTTTAAGTGGAGTTTAACAGGTTTGAATTCAGAGTTTTCCCTCTCCTAGACTAGTTGCCTTGCCAAGGCTGAAGAACCTAGTCTGCCCTACTATTTACCCATAGCTGGAGGGAGAATAATTGGATTCATACCTTTCCCAAGGGTATTAGTGCTATGTGAAATGCAATCAGTCTTGTCCAGGATTTGAACTTGTGTCACCGTGTCCATTTCCTATGATGATAACCATTACACCACAGGCACTTTTATGTTTTAAGTTGATTAATTTGCATATTATTTAAAATGTGTCCACTATGCAATAAGCATAAAAGAAAAATCTGTCATACAAGAATGCATAATGATGTTTCATCCATATTGTTGTCTTCTAACATATCAGGTAAAATTTAATTTACTTGCAGATTTATGGAGATGTTTAAAGCTAGCATCTTTTTCCAATGAAGAATAAAATATAAAAGACAGTATTTTTCTGAATGGTATGACTTCCACCCAAAAAAGGGGAGTCCTGGGTATGACACTAAACTATATCTGATGGTGAGGCTACTGTTCTGAAGATTTGAGGTGTGAGAAGTTAATTTTCATTACTCCTTTGTCCATTCTGACATAGAGTGGTGGTGCTAGTTAGTGTTCCATCTCTAATTTAAATAAATTACTTGTATTTGATAGGTATATTTTAACCAGCTCATTGGTCTAGTGGGTAAAGTGTTCGCCAATGGTTCCGGAAACCTGGGTTCAATCCCAGGTTGCGTCATATCAAAGACTTTCAAAATGGTACTTGATACCTCTTTTCCTAACACTCAGCAATATAAGGTATGTATCAAGGGTAAAGTGGAGCAATCCAGGGAAAAGAGTAGTGCCCTCAATCAAGGGTGACCTGAAGATTCCTTTTTCAATAGATACTACACCGAGGTGTAGGTGAGGGCACTACTCCTTTCCCTGGATAGCTCCACGTTACCCTTGATCCTTACCTTATAATGCTGAGTGTTAAGCAAGGCTGCATCAAGTACCATTTTTTAAGTTTTTGGTATGACTCGATCTGGAATTGAACCCTGGTTTTCTGGACCATTGGCCAACATTCTACTCATTAAGCCAATGGCTCTTAGCATTAAATAACCTACAATGTTTGATATGCCATAAAACCAAACCAACAAGTATCCTAAACTGCATCTGATGGTGAGGCTCCAGTCCTTGAGCCTTGGGGCATGTGGAGTACCCTTTATTACTATTCCTTGTAGAATAACTAGCACTTACCACCATAAGGACCCTACAACAGTGCTAAACTGAAGCTGGCACATTTAGAGAATTACCTCCACTCATTTACCAGCTGCTAATCATAGCCCATTGCAATGACTTTTGCCCATATGTGCACAACAAAATACTCTATAAATAGTCTACCTCCTGCTCCTCTTCCTCCTCCTCAAGTGGGGTTCTTCTTTTTGGCAACTCTGTTCGCTTCACAACTGAGTGCTGACTTGAACAATTTTACAAACTCAACACTCCTAGGTCCACTTTGATCCAGATTTTTAGTACCTGTTAGAGCCCTATCTATGGATCTAGAAGAACTGTTTAATCATTTCCTATTATTGAAACCATTTATCTGAGAGCAAACCAATGATTAATAAAAAATTGAATACACACTGCTTGAAACTACTTAACTGTGACAAATAGAACAATAAGTATTTACAATACTGGAAAAAGTGGGCAAACAAATGCCCCCTTGATCACTTTAAAAAATAATCTTCCGAACAAACTATTCACTTTAAAATCATAATATATGTATAAACAGGATTTGGCATTAAATAACGTAAGAGTTTGATATGCCATTAAACTAAATAACCTAATCAATTTCGATAAGTTTGATTAGGTTTTATGGCATATCAACTATAGTAGGTTATTTAATGCTAAGAGCCATTGGCTTAATGAGTAGAGTGTTGGCCAATGGTCTAGAAGACAAGATCATATATATTTAATGTATATGTATAAAGAGGATTTGGCACGAAATAACCTACAATGGTTGATATGCCATAAAACCCAAACAAAGCAAATCCTGTATATTTAATATATATGTATAAAGAGGAGTTGCCATTAAATAACCTACTATGGTTGATACATTGATATTAAATATATAGGATTTGGTTTGGTTGGGTTTTATGGCATATCAACCATGGTTGATTATTTAATACCAAATCCTCTTTATATATATATATTAAATATTTATGATCTGGTTTGGTTGGGTTTTATGGCATATCAACCATTGTAGGTTATTTAATGCCAAATCCTCTTTATACATATATGCTAAATATATAGAATTTGCTTTGGTTGGGTTTATGGCATATCAACTATTATGGGTTATTTAATGTCAAATCCTCTTTATATATGATCTGGTTTGGTTGGGTATTATGGCAAATAAAACTTTGTGAGTTATTTAATGCCAATTTTTTTTATATGTATATATAAGATATATGATGAGTCAACACATTTTGTCGATAACATTTTTAATGAACTCAAGCTCATTTGTTTGCATACAGTTTAACAGTTCCAAGTATTGCTATGTAACACTAACAATCCAATTAAACATCAATCATTTGTTTACACACAGTCAAATGATCAAACAGTTCTATTTTTAACAATTCAATTCTGTATGAATCATTTTTTTGGGCACAGTTAAATATCAAACCGTTCTGTTTGACCCATAGATAGAACCCTCTCAGGTGCTACCACTCTGAATCAGAGTGGACTTGGGAGCAATGGCAATTAAGGGGTACATTTCCCAATCTCCAAAACAGGAGCCTCACCATCAGATCCCTCAGCAGAGATGCAATCAGTTCTACCCGAATGGACTGTATTAGATAGGTATATTTAAAATCATATAACTGTAAAAAACTTATAAGACAAAATTACACAATAATTTGTTTAGTTTTTCATTTAATGACATATCAACCTTCCTGGATTATTTAATATCAAAGCCATCATTGTAAAAAAGACAACAGCAGTACCAATTTAAACCTTAGCTAGGAAGTGTCGACTAAATGCAATTCTCTAACCTCTAGGTATATAATAACATTAGATGGGTTGACATGCTACAAAAATCAATCAGAAATATTTAAAAAAACAGGGCATTTTTTATTATATTTTACATGTTGGCTTTAATAAGACACTTGCAATGAGTCAGTTAGAGAAGAAAATAAATTTACATCTCAACATTCATAAAAATCCCATTCTGAATGATGGAGACTTTTTATTTAGAATGTGTATTTGTAGAGGGGAAATTTTATGAAAATAAAAGGTTATTTTCCAAGAAATTTTACATGGGATTAAAAGAAACATTTGAAAGGTATTTGTTCATGTAATACAAAAAACACAAAAACAAATTCACAATTTTTTTCATGAAATTATAAATATTGACTGATGGAGACATTTAAAATTTATCCTTATTATCAAAAAAGACAGAAATAAACTGACCATTTTTCATGAAATTTTACATATTGATTAATGTCGACATTTAAAATGTATTTGTTATTATTTTGCAAAAAAAAAAAACAACAGAAAACAAGAACAAAAACAAACAAGCCATATTTCATGAAATTTTATATGTTGATCAATTGATACATTTAAAAAGTATTCATATCCTCATAAAAAAATGAATGAATAGATATTTTTCCATGAAATTTGATATGTTCAATGGAGACATTTAAAATGTATGTTGTTTTGTCATACACAGAAACAAACTGGGTATTTCACATAAAATTTTACCTACAAATTGATGGAGATATTTAAAATGTATCCTTAGCATTATAAAATCCATCAATAAGCAAAGCATTTTTTATGAAATTTTACATGTTGATTAATGTCGATATTTAAAATGTATGTTGTTTTGTCATACACAGAAACAAACTGGGTATTTCACATAAAATTTTACCTACAGATTGATGGAGATATTTAAAATGTATCCTTAGCATTATAAAATCCATCAATAAGCAAAGCATTTTTTATGAAATTTTACATGTTGATTAATGGAGACATTTAAAATGTAAGTCCTATTCTTATAAATAAAAAAAAAAGACAGGGAAACAAACAGGTCACTTGTCATAAACTTTTAGCTATCAACTAAAATTAGCATTTCCCAAGAACCCATTAACACTAAAAGCTTGATTATAAGTCTAATGGAGACATTTTATCAAAATAGACCAATTGCACTTTTTATTTTCTCTCCCCCCCCATTTTTAAGATATTTATATTGGTGAAAAAATTGTTCATCTATTCGACAAAAATCAGTCACTGAATACATATAAATATGTTAATATATATATGTGCATGCACATATGCAGACGCATGTACACACGCATCTATATATATATATATATATATATATATATATGTATATACATTTGAGTTGTGATCAAAAATTTTGAGATTAAAGCTTAACTATTTAAAAACTTCCATCAAGACATATCCACACATATACATATATATCATCAACATCATGTCGTGCTGCTAACACAGATTCCCCTGACTCTCTCTTACCATTCATCTCTGTCTTCTATTACTTCAAGACTAAATTCTGTGTCCGTACAGAGCTCTTGTTGATAAGTTCTTGTTGGTTAGCTTATACTTGTATTTCCGTGTGAAGGAGAATGACACTTATGAGTTCATCCTTACTTCTTGAGCAGTGTCCTGCTTGTCTTGTTTGGATGGTTTTAGAGATAGGAGGTAGGTGGCCGTAAAGCTGCTGTTTTGTGGGATGTTGCTTCCAGGATTTATTCTGTGTTGCTCATAGAAGTCTTGAGCAGTTTCCATCTAGCTTTTTCTCATTACACTTAGTCTGCATCCATGTAGTGCATCCATTTAGTAGAATTGACACAATTGATGCTTAGAAGAAATTGCATTTTATTTTATCGGACTGGTTTGACATCTATATGATCGATAACCTATTAATAGTAATCCATGCCTTTGCTAGTCACAAATTAACATTGTTTTCAGTAGATGAGATGCTGCTTCCAAGGTATGTGAACTTATCTACTAATTTCAGTGCACCACCATTTAGAGTGGAGATATGGAGACCAATGCCACTTGCTGCTTGCATCACACTTTGCAGTAGGGATTTGACTTAGGTTGGTGTATTTGCCAGAAGCCCAATGTCATCTGCATAGTCCCCCATTTGTGTGGGGTATTCACTACTTTGTGCCCTTTTTAGTGTAAAGCCATTTTCTCTCTTGCCCAGTCGGCTGGGGCTGTAGAATGCACCAACTGCTTCTCTGCAGAGGGGTAAGACCCCCACCAACGAGTGTCCTGGATATGACATACTTACATTTTAACTATACTTACGCTTAACTAAATTATTTGAAATAGAACTGTTTTTCGACAGTAAAACTGTATTTACACTTAATTGAATTGTTGCATATAACTACTTGAATAGTTTGAAATAGAAATGTTTTTGACCATTAAACTGTGTACTTATGCTAAACTGAATTGTTTTAAAAAGAACAGATTATCTACGTTAAAATGGATTTGGAGTTAAATAACCTATAAGGGTTGATATGCCATAAAACCCAACCAACCAACCATTTTTTTTCATTTGATCTATCAACATTTGAAGTATGTAATCTAGGCAAGATTATGAACAGATAAGGGTCTAATGTATCTCCTTGCAGAACACTAGCAACAATGTCTAAGAAGTCTGTGTCTCCATTTGGTGAGTGAACTTTTACTTTCATGTTTTTATTGTGCATTGTTATGGCTGTGACAGTTTCTTATGGGATACCATATGCAAGAAGTATTTGCTCCATCTTACCTCTGTGTATGGAGTCAAATGCCTTGGAGAAATCTACAAGTAAGAGAGTTGCCTCAAGGATTTGTGCATAAACTCCTAAGATTCAATAGATTATTAGAATCTGGGATGTTGTGGATTGGTTTCTTCAAAAACTTTCTAAGAATTTTCTCAATTTCAGGTTCGATGTGGTTGAGTAGCAGAGCATTATAAATCTTGGCAACTATGAAAGAAAGGGTAATGCCATGGTTAGTCTCGGCAATTCCAAGGTCACCTTTCTTGGGGAAAGGGAGGATGTATTGTATTCTGGTTACATACAGTGTTGCATTATTGGAGCAGTGAGTTATCGAATTTCCTTGTCTTCCATACTTCTGGAAATATTTCATCAAGACCAGCAGCTTTCCTGTTTTTAATTTTTGTTTGTACTATGTCAAGTTCTTCTTGAATAAACTGTCCAAGTAACTTTAGGGAATTTTCTGTGCAGATTCTTGCAATTTTCTTTTTACATTTGTATTCGTTCTTTTTGGCTGGCAGCTTTTAGTTTAGCTCCCGAGGTGCTCTTCCTTTTATTCATTTATTTACTGTCTGCCACACTATTCAATATTGTCTATATTCTACCCAATTTCTTATTTTATTGATCTGACATTGAATGTTTTCTAACTGTTCTTTTTAGTACACATCAATTTGTAAGAGGAGTAAGCTGATTTGAATTAAGAGTTTTCCTTTGCCTAGACTGGTTGCTTCAGCGTCAGTACCATTATTTACCAATAGCTCAGGAAAAAGAGATGTATTCATGGCTTTACCAAGGAAATTAGCGTAAAGTAAAATGCAAACTGCTTCATCTAGGATTTGAACTTGAATAGACGATTCCATTTCCTACCATGATAACCGTTACACTCAGTATGCTTCTACTTAGGTTAACTGAAAGCATAACGGTTATCATGGTAGGAAATGGATATTCCTCCTAATAAAAATAATTTGCACACAGATGTATAATATCAAGTATTCCTGTCTAATACAAATAATTTGCACACAGATATATAATATCAAATATTCCTGTCTAATACAAATAATTTGCACACAGATATATAATATCAAATATTCCTGTCTAATACAAATAATTTGCACACAGATATATAATATCAAGTATTCCTGTCTAATACAAATAATTTGCACACAGATATATAATATCAAGTATTCCTGTCTAATACAAATAATTTGCACACAGATATATAATATCAAGTATTCCTGTCTAATACAAATAATTTGCACACAGATATATAATATCAAATATTCCTGTCTAATACAAATAATTTGCACACAGATATATAACATCAAGTATTCCTGTCTAATACAAATAATTTGCACACAGATATATGTGTATCAAGTATTCCTGTTGTTCCTTTTAATGAGTTCGGCTTTTAACTTGATGCTCAGAAAATTGGATCTTTGAGTCAATTTACAATGAGTCTATTTATTTATTTGGTATGCTTCTTTGGGCATCTACCTTTTTTTTTATTATCTTTTCACATCGATCTAAGAAAAATATTTCAGAGAACATATACTCTATCTATACAATATCTTTGTGCCTTCTTTAGTTTCTGAGCATAAACATTAGTTGGGTTCCTTTTTACATTGTCTCATTTTTTTCCTAACTGCTAATGTTTCCCATGGAACTCTGTTAGGCTCTTAGTTTGGTTAGTATACATTCTGCTGCTGCTTTGTCAAAGAGAAATGGTGAACATCTGACAGGTTTCTCACGGGAAAATGGACACACATGCATTAATACTAAATTCCAGAAAAGGATAAGGAAACTATAGATGTACACCTATGCAAAGAATGCTAAAACACTGATAGATTACATCCTTATTAATAAGAAATAAACTAATAGTGCTTTGTATTGTGCAGCAGCATATTCTTCGTTTAAAGGAGTGTCCACGGATCATAGAATCGTCACGGCAAAGATATGTCTGAGCCTACACAGAAATAAGTAAGTAAAAGTAAAGTTGGTGACTGTAGTTAAGGGTGGCCAGAAGGCTCCCTTTTTAATAGCTACTGCATCGAGGTGTAGGGGAGGGTGCTACTCCTTTCCCTGGATTGCTCCACTTTACCCTTGATACATACCTTAAATTGCTAAGTGTTAAGCAAGAAAGTATCAAGTACCATTTTTAAAGTCTTTGGTATGACGTGACCTAGGACTGAACCCGGGTCTTCCGGACCATTGGCAAACACAACCAAAACCATACACTATGATTGGTTCAGCTTAACAATAGATATATTTACAATAAATACGGGATAACACTAAGAAACAAATTTGATGCTCTTCAGGAGACATCCAAAGCACTTACTTCGAATGATGATTATGAGAACTTAGTCAATATATATATATATATATATATATATATTAGTTAAAAAGTAATTTGGAAGAAATATTACTCCTGTTTCTCAGTATACATAGATGGCTTACATATATATATATATATATATTGATAGATTATATTGATAGTAAAATAGTTAATATATATCTATATATAAATAGATTAAAAATATAGGGATATTTAGAGAGTATAGACATGAATTATGTATATGTGGGTACAAAATAACCCAAGACAGTTTGATATGTAATTAAAATCTACAAATGAAAACTTCAACCTTTAGAATAACTAACGATAGTGAACCCCAAATATATAAAAATAATATATCAAAAACTCACCTGTCAATTAGACTGTATTAAAATAACTATAATTTAAAAAATCTTAATACAGTGTGCAAGAGAAATAACTCTTACATTTTAAACTGTCACCGCTGGATGGTGGAAGTGAACAAAGGCACATAACATGGATAGATCCATCGAGCAAAGCTGCTCATTTTAAGTTAAATTGGAATAATGCTGTTCTAGATAGAAATTTTAAACCATAGCAGTATTTATTTTCTATCTAGATGTATCTAATTACTAAAAATAATTATACTTATTTTATATATTTACACTTGCTCAAAAATTAGCAATTCCATGATCTCAATTGAGATTGAGATAGAACATTAAATTATTGAATCTTTGAATAGAGTCCTAGTCGAAGTCCAGCTGAATGATCAACTTTTCAAGAACTAGCCGCCCCCTCTCAAGAAAGAGGACTATTTATGCCACACTGGCAGATTCCATTGTGCATATGGGCCAATCTATTCCTTGGACTGCG